>JACCIC010000327.1:0-310246 GCA_018907035.1 Sycobia sp. Sy_11 | reverse complement strand
GCGGGAAAAGAATTTTACAATTCACACTTCCAAAACCTCATGAAAAAGTATAAGATAAATCTATACTCTTCACACAGTAATCTTCATGCAAGTATTTGTGAACGATTTAATAGAACCTTAAAAAATGCAATGTGGATACAATTCAGCAAACAAGGAAACTACAAATGGATAGGTATCCTACCAGATTTACTGAAAGCTTACAATTCAAGAAAACATCGAACAATAGGAATTGAGCCTGAAAATGTAAGCCAAGAAAACGAAAGGGAGGTGAAGAAGCGTTTCTCAATTGAGATGATAGCAAGGAAAAAACCGAAATACAATGTCGGAGATAATGTACGAATAAGTAAAATAAAACATATTTTTGAAAAAGGCTATACACCTAATTGGTCTACTGAAATTTTTACAATATCAAGAATTGTAAAAACTGATCCAGTAACTTATCACGTTAAAGATTATTATGATAAGCCTGTATCTGGAGGTTTTTATGAAACTGAAATTCAAAAGACTAAGTTCCCTGAAATTTATCTAGTAGAAAAAGTGCTAAAACGGAGTGGTAACCGCGTATATGTTAAATGGTTAGGATTCAATAGTGAGCATAATAGTTGGATAAATAAAAAAGAAATTAAATGAAAGCAATATAAAAGTAAAATATATGGATATGTGGAAGGTTACTAGTTTTTAAATATGAAAGACAGTATATTATGATTATAATATTTATTTATGTAATTAAGTTATACATGTTTTAATTCTTTTTTTTACAAATAAATAATGATAAGAAATTAATCTATCTGTGTTTTATTAATATTTAAGAAGTAGAAGTGTTAAACTTAAAACAACTACCGCCTTGATACACTATAAATAAACAAAGCTTATTTGCTTTGTTAGCCATATTTATGAAAAATTCTTCTTCTTTTAATAATGCCGAAGATATCTTTTGCGGCAAAAATATTTGAAAGTTATCGTCCAGCTCCGCAACGACTTTGGTGCCATATCTTGTAGAGACTTGCTTAAGAGCAGTCACCATGTACTGTTGATTTTTCTCCAATTCTGTACATTTCTTCCGCGGCATGAACTCGCTCTCAGATATCTTGTTAAGAGTAGCTAAGTCCATTCTAAAGAAAAGAAAAAAATTTTTCTTTTTAATTCTAACATAGTAAAAAAAAATTAATTTTTTTTTTTAAAAGAAAAAATTAACTACGAATCTTACCTTATTAGATTAGTCTTGTTTTCTTTGGAGATGGCAGATAATTCTCATACTCTTCAACTGCTCGAATGAGTTCCTCGTCATCCTCCATCTCTTCATATAGCTGATTCCCCACCATAATTTCTGCCTCTTCCATTGCCTCACGGAGTGCATCCCTTCCCTCAGCTTCAACTGAGCTTACCCCTTCCAAGACTTTCAAAATTTCTTCAGGATTCCATTCGTGGATTAGTTCGTCAGATATATTATACACAATGCTTATTGGTTCACCTTGATTACTATAGAGCGTCACTGTTTCTCGCATAACTTGATTTTCATTAGTTACTTTATCCCTAGTCTCTTGTTCTGCATGTACATCTGCCGTGACTCGAATCTCATTGCAGATTGTATTCTCCCTCTCTTCTTCTCCAGTAGCTACACCTACTTGAGCTCTTTTTCCATTGGACTCATCATATCCCCTCACATTATCCTTACCCTCCTCTTCGATTTGCTGACCTGTACTTCCCATTATTTCCCTCTCTACCTTACTTGCAGCTTTCAACATTTGCTCTTCTAGGATTTTATAGTGACCCCAAGGTAATGTGTCTGTAGTATTAGGCAATAAGTATCTTTTATCATCAAATGGACTTAGGGCAATTTTTTTCTGTTTTTCTGTATGCACTATGTGTAATTTTGAGCGAATGGTGCACTGCTCTCGTTGTATAATTACGAGGTCTTCTAGGCATCTTCTATAATCATCGAATGTAATTGATTTCTTCACTACACCCGATTTAATACCTTTAGCTTTTTTTACTGTTCCTCCTCCATCAACTAAAATACTGTACATTTTACTTCGTAAACCAATAAATTCCATCATGATCTTTCCATTACATTCATCTTTCATTAGTCCAGGAATTTTTTTATTTTCGCGTGGAATTCCATACTGATTATTTTCATCATAATCAGAAGTATCAAATCTATGAATATCTTCTTTCATTATTTGATACATATCAATGTCCTCTACTTCATATATCAAGCTATCACTGTCAGTATACAAGAGCTTACACTTTTCGCCCACTCGCTGTTTCATGTAAAAGTAGTGAAAATCGTAGACTAATGTTTTTGATAAATCGAGGATACAAAGCCCAACGTATATAGGCTTTTTGATTGTTACACTTGTTTTTTTCAGCTGAATGGCAACTAAATTTTCATCAAAAATTGCACAGCTATGATAATTAGGTAGAGCTATGCGTGCTTCTGCTCCATATCGGCCAGTAAATTTATTTACTAACCGTACATCAACGCGAGATCGCTCTCGCTCAATACATTTTCCATAAACAGCATTAATTAACAGTTTATAAAAGAATTTTTCAAACTCATTCTTTGCATGCTTTCGGTTTTCAGTATTTAGTACAACATATGATTTTAACCAAGGTTTCTGTTCAAAGCTCAAAATTCTATGTACTTTTTTCAATCGAAGACCATTGTCGAGCGCTTGCTTAAGGGCGCGATAATGAATTATATACCTTGTTTTATCGTTCAAAGTAGTTAGAAGTTTCTTTTGTTTTGAGCCAGGTGGTGTACGATGCTCGGCACAGAAACGTAAATCACGATGAATATCATGTATTTCCTCAGGATACCCCAAATCTACTTCAGCAATATAACCTACGTCCGAATCTGATGGCGTATTGAAAAAGTCACGATTTGACTCATAATCAACCCATTTAAATTTTCCAACTGGTAAATGCTGCACCATCGCCCATCCATACAAATTATTTATATCATAATATAAAAGTGTCTTTGTCTTATTTTTTTCATCATATGTCGGCCCCATGTATGGATTATTTGCCTTTGCATATCGATTGCAGCACTGACTTATTCCTCCTCGAATGCCTGTAGTGTAAAATGAGTAGTGTAAAAATGTGCAGGACATAAGCCGTATGCTTTAATAGATGTGTCTCGAAAACTTTCAAAGATATCTGCTAAGAGTAGAACATCTGTTTTTAAATATAAGTCCGAATACTCTCCTAATGTTCTTATATTAAAACTTTTATATAGTCTTCCTCACTAATACCTGAATCTGTCAATTTATTATAAAATTCATTTTTCGACGGCAGTTTTGTAGTTATCAATTTATCAAGTCCATCACAAAATCGTAAGGAAATATTCCTTTACGTCTAAGAAGATCAATATTTTCGTTTGAGTATCCATCTAATTGAAATTCCTGTATTGCTATTGGTACATTATCTAGATAAGACGCAAGTTTCTCTAAAGATGATGGCAAAAATCGCCAAGAATCTAAGAATCTAAAACTCACATCACAGTCATCCATATACTTTGTGAAGGAAATATATTTTTCCTTGTTATGAGGTATTAAGTTAACACGACCTTTCATCAGTGTAGAAGATCCAATTTCTTTTAAAATAAAGTGTGTATCATAATTGAGATTGTGAAAAATTACTGGAATAAATTTCGAGTCTTTATAGTTCAAATTGCAGGAATTATGGGCAGCACGTCTGAATCTAATGAGAAAAAAATTAATTTAGCAAAATAATTTCTCTTTCTTTATTATATTAAATTATCTTTTAAATTATTATATTAAATTTACCTTCCTGTTAAATGACAGTGATCTCGCACTACCAGTTGCTCATCCAAAAATGGTTTTCGACATATATGGCAAACGGTCGACCATTTAAAAGTCAACTCTTCATCATCTGTGAGTTTCATTGGTTTTGGATTTTTATAGAGATGATCAATCTGCTCACCAATTGATTTTAATTCACGCACAAACCAACTTGCGGGTGTCTCATCGTCTGCACTTTTCTGTCTATATGCTTTGTAAACGGATAATTTGTCATCAAAGCTACATTTTACATAAAATCCTATACTGTTTGCCTGGTCGAGTTGAAAAGCATTTTCATTTTCTGTAGGTTTTAATAAGCATTCAAAATCAGCATAAACTACAAAAGGCACTTTTTCCCCTTTATTATAATCTTCAAATTTTAAAACATTATTCGATGAGTTTGGTAAATTTATTCGACAATCGTTAATATTTTTACAAACATTTTCATGATTTTCTAGCCTTTCTTCACTATAAAAATGTTGTAAACATCTTTCACAATGGTATAATTTTTGGTGAGTCTTGCTGACTTGTGAACCTACAAGTCTGGATATACTTTTAATCGCAACGTAATGGAATTTAGGCACACTTCCATTATCATCAGAAATATTATTTTCTTCATACTCATCGATGTAGAAATCTTGAATGAGAAGAAGATTTGCATGTTTCTCCTTCTTGTTTAATGAAATATGACAAGGTGATACTTCATATTTCGATCCATACTTTCTAAGCATATAAACATTTACTGAAATATTATTCCATTTTTCAAATTTGGAAACATCTTTTAGTTTTACAGGAAATTCTATATCACCAAAGTTCAACTCGTTTGCATATTTATCATAATTATGAACTCTTTGAGGATTTTTTTCATTTGGATGTAATGCTGAAAGAATAGCGTATTTAAAGCATTGATTATCAGTGTTATGGACATTGATACATGCTCTTTTTGATGCTATGAACTTTGGCAGAGGAATAAATGATCTTCCCTTGTGAGGTGAAAATTTTTTCATATTTATGCACAAACTTATAATACTTTTTAATGTCCATCCAGAATCTTTTTCCTGAAATTCTTCTAGATGAGTAAGAAGAGGGTCCTTAATATGTTCCTCATACCATTTGCCTAAATCAGTAGACATGTATACTGTAGCACTCATCTTGTGAAATATTTAATATCTGTTGTTTCCTCTCCATTTTTCTGCATGGAAAATTCTGACATAAAATCAGAATTTACTTTTATTGCACCATATTCTTGTAAGCATGCTTGTACTTTATCCTCAAAGAGCTTCTGTGCATCGAGCAAAAAACTTAAAATGTCCACATGTTTTAAATTAACCACAACACCTGTCCTTATTCGATTTTTAAAAGCTGATTGAACATCTCGCCATTCAACTTTAGCTGACTCGATAGGGATTAGACTACCTCCGATTGGTGCTGCACTATCAAGATAGAACCGAAATCCTGCTTGTAAACATGACAAATGAATAAGAGATGTTAAACATTTTTGATTTTCTGCTCGAGAGAGACCTTGTTTTTTTCCAAATTCTCTCAGCTCTAACAAAGCCTGTTCAGTTATTGTTGAATAATTCTCGAGTTCGATTACGTTCAATTCACTGACACGTTCGTAAATATCACGAAGTTGTTTCACTTGAAATTCGACAGACGAAAGATAAGCCATTTTACTTTTATTTTAACGTGAATTAATAACATATATTTTAAAAAATATTTAAAATATATCAGACTTCACTTAATATTGCCTCTTTATTCACTGTTACAATACAACACACTTGTATAACTGGCAATAGAAAAAATAAGAAAGATGAAACTGAACTTATTTAACTGTGGTGTAAAAACTGTGTTCCTCCAAGAAACTGTCTCGCTTTTAAAGGAAAATGAAAAATAAGGAGAAGGGGAAACAGAAGTGGAAGCACAATGTCAAGCCTACGATAGAAAACATTCAATAGCGTGTTAGAATGAGAAGAATATATGTAGACTAAAACCAATCAAAATATCATCCTTTCTCCTTGAACGTCCAATCATAAACGTGATTTCCTACGAGGGGGGCGTGTAGAGTTTAGGAACATCTAAATATCTACCGTTACTTGCTTTCTCAACGTACAAATGCTTTTCTTCTCCCACGCCCAATCGTAAGTGACTTTCTCTAAGAATAGAGGGGATGAATTGACTTGTCACCAACCAAAAAAAATATTCAATCTTCATCATCCAATCGAATCTATTTTATTTTTCTCAACCAATTGTAGGACAGTTCTCATTTCACGAGGAGGGGGAGAACTATTATAAAAATGAATGCATAAGCATATAACTTGCATTCATAATCAATACTTCTAACTATCGGTAAATAGAAATAAACTGAGAATGGCTAGAGTGACGGAATACGAAGTGATGTTTAGAAAAAATATTCTGAAGTGTCCAGAAGTTAAAGTATTCTTCTGCGACATGCAGGGTTTTCAGACAAGAGGCCCGCAAACTTTCATTTTAAAGGAATTTAGTTTATTAGGTATGGAAAGAGGTGCACTACCTACAGTATATATCTTTAAGCCACCATTTCCATGGAGTGACTTGACATGGAATGAAAAAAAAACAGTTCACTGGTTGCAGCGTGATTACCATGGGCTTGAATGGGATACTGCTGACATTCCATACCATAGGCTTCAAAGAACATTGGAGATATGCTGTACTGGAGTAAAAAAATTATATGTCAAGGGACGAGAGAAGAAGGAATGGTTGACAACCATTCTCCCAAATATGTAAGTAATTTGCATACTTATAATCATCTTTATATTTATTTCATGTATATATTTCAGAAAGTAATAAAAAATAAACTTTATGGAAAAGTATATTTTCATACAATGTTCATACATTGTTCATACTTTTTCATACTTTTTTCATACTTTTTCATACTTTTTCATACTTTCTTATACTTTTTTTCTAATTCCAGAATTATATCTGATATGGAGGAGGAGCTACATTGTCCATCATTGCAAACATTGCAGAGTGAAGGTCAAAATGTGATTTGCCACAACCATCCATTATGCAGCCGAAGTATACCAATGTGTGCGATACGGAATGTCACAATAATGCGTACATGGTTGCAAAATTATTTGAGTGGAAAGTATGGATGAGATGAAATTGACTAAAAATAGCATTATTGTAAAATGAAATTTGTAAAAAAATTATATTAATAAATACTATATATCTTGAAAAAAAAAATCAGATTTGTAATTTTTATTTCAATTATTAATATTATTGTATAATATAAATTTTTATATTATATTATTCCTATAATTTTTTTTTTTTAGTTTTTAAATAATTTAAAAAAATATATTGAAGTAATTTAATAAAATAAAAAATAAATAGTAAATCAATGAAAACAATTTTAAAAATGAATGAAAAAAATTTGATACTATCAATTTTTTAAAAATAAAAAGAAATAAGTCAAAAAATAATGAAGTAATTTAATAAAATAAAATAACTAAATAGTAAATAAATGAAAAAATAATTTTTTAAATGAATGAAAAAATTTGATACTATCAATTTTTTAACAATAAAAAAAAAAATAAGTCAAAGAATAATGAAGTAATTTAATAAAATAAAAATAACTGAATAGTAAATAAATAAAAAAATAATTTTTTAAATGAATGAAAAAAATTTGATACTATCAATTTTTTAAAAATAAAAAAAAATGTTTTATATACTATTCTTGAATACAAAAACTGTTTCAATTTATTTTAATTAATGATATTATTATTTTATTAATTATGATGAAATTATTTTTATTTGTTGACAAGATATAATGTAAATGTACTATTATATAATTATTATTGTTAATTAATTAAATTATTAATATACGTTCTTTATTCTATGAGGAAAGGTAGGATAAAAGGTAAAACATCATAATTTTGTTTTTTTCTATTTCTTTATTTATTTTTATTTATTTTTTTTTTACAATACACTTTCTGTAATTTTTCATTCAATTTATTCATATATTGAATATATATTGAATATATATATGTATTGAATAATTTATATTCATATATTTTTATACATTACTATTATTATATATTATAAATGTACTATTATATAATTATTATTGTTAATTAATTTAATTATTATTAATGTACGTTCTTTATTCTATGAGGAAAGGTAGGATAAAAGGTAAAACATCATAATTTTGTTTTTTCACATTTCCTTATTTATTTTTTTTACAATACACTTTCTTTAATATTTTCATACATTTTTATTCATATATTGAATATATATATTGAATAATATATTCATATATTTTCATACATTACTATTATTATATATTATAAATCTACTATTATATAATTATTACTGTTAATTAATTTAATTATTATTAATGTACGTTCTTTATTCAATGAGGAAAGGTAGGATAAAAGGTAAAACGTCATAATTTTTTTTTCCATTTCTTTAGTTATTTTTATTTATTTTCTTTTACAATACACTTTCTTTAATATTTTCATACATTTTTTTATTTTTATCTATACATATTACATATACATATTACATATAAATATATTTATTATTCAATATTATTCAATTTAATTGCATTTTTTTTTCTAATCTTACATCTTGCACTATCCTTGGCTGCGCTGGGGGAAGTTCGGCGTTGATTTCCTCAACGCTCGAGCAGCTTGAATATCGCATACTTGCGATGGATGGGCTGCGGTTGTGATGCTGCGTCATCCTCGGCGTTCTAGGACGGCTTCGTGTTCTTCCCTTCCTCACCGAACGGCTCCTTGACCGTTTGCGATGCCCATCGCTTCCATTCTTCGTCCCTATAACAGATAAACAAAAAATCATACATATTAATATTAATTAAATATAAAATTAAATATATTTTAAAATTATATATATAAATAAATATATTATTTAATATTTATATTATATAATATATTGTATAAATTATATATAAATAAATATATTTAAAATAGAAGAATATTATAACAAATTATTATTTTCCTTACCTCCATCTAGCTTTTCGAATAATTCCGCGAATTTGACCGCTTGACGGATGGCTTCCGTCATCTCCTGCGCTCTTCGATAGAGCGCTTTCCAGTCGGTTGCGGTGCCTGGAAATCTGCTCCTTGCCTCTTCTTCAAGGCAGGGCGTTACAGCCCTTGTCAGTGACACTGCGACAATTGAAATTGGCGTCGTCGGCCGCGCATCCTCCTCCTCATGTTCTTCCTCCCCAAACAGGTCGATTGATTTCAAGTACTTTCCCCTGCTTCGGGGAGCCTTTTCCACAGCAGGTAGCCGCTTCCCGGTGCTGATGCTGTTGCTGTTGTTGTTGCCGTTGCTTCTGCTGCTGCCTGCCGTGCTCACAGCTACCTTCATTTTTCTAATTTTTAATATTATTAATCTTTGAAATTTGAAGGCAGATTGTGATGGAAAAACTGACTGCGATTCCGCTTTTATACAGTTTTCCAGTGCTGACCTTTTATGAGAAAACGTTTCTATTGGTAAAATAAAAAAAAAAGAACCGCCTTCGTTTACTATCTTATGGGAAGGATGGTTCACCCCTTCTACTTTGATGCAAGAAAATTTTTCTCATTGGTGCTGGAGCACAAGTTTTCTCCTCCCTCCTTGATAATCCATCCCCCTCCCACCACTTACTTGTATGGTGATCGGTTAGATTTTTCTGATGGACCAAATGAAAATTGTAACCTCCTGCCTCTCAGCCACGGCAAAGCGTATACTATTCCTCATTGGTGGAGGAAGACAAATTTTCTCCTCCCTCTGAGACTCGGTGAAGCGTACGTTACTCGTCATTGGTGGAAATTGTATCACTCCAAACGCAATAATGAGCTAAGCGTGCGCCTAGCAAAGATAAAATTTTTCCCCACAATCGCTCGCTATAATCTTTCTAATGACCTGTCTATCTCGTATGATCTATGATTTTAGGCGGTTTCACGTTCTTCTTTATTCGAGCGAGAAAGCGTAGCACTAATAAAGAAAAAATACCTCGCTTCCAGCATTTAATATGATCTCACCTGTTCCTTATAACAATACTCATCTATAACCATTAACGATAAGCGGATTAAACTATATGATCAGTCACCCTCGGTCAGTATATCGAGAGGCGCACGTGTTCGCCTCTCCTCCGACCTACTTTTCCATGTTCCTGCCAAGAAATAAACCATTTGAAAATAGAACGCCTATATGCTGGTTTCCCACAGTCACTCCTTTGGATTTCCAATCGCATTGATGTTGTATTCTACCGAAATCGTAAAGATTTAAAGCGAGGGAGTGACAAAGAAAAATAGAAACATGATCTTGCTTACAGTATATCGTATTGTCTCCCGTGTTTGCTATAACAATAGACATTTATAACCATCAACGGAAAGCGCATTACCCTAATTGATGAGTTAACCTCAGTCAGTTGGTCAAGAGGTGCACGTGCTCGCCTCTCGTCAGACCCGCTTTCACATGCTCCTTCCAAACAGTGTACCTTTTCGAAAATAGAACTATACGTTGGTTTCCCGCAGTCACTCCCTTCTTTTTAATCGCAAGGATATTATACTCGGTCGAAATCAACAAGATACAAATCTAGAGAGTTACAAAGAAAAAGAAAATCATCTTGGTTATAGTTATCCTAATTGATGAGTTCACCTCGGTCTTGCACGTGCATCTGCGGCAAGCGCATTAGAACAGGTAAGCGGATTATACTAATGAGGGTGCAGGGGGGAGGGGGGGCGTGAGCCCGGCAAAGAAAAATAAGTCGCTTTCAGTATTGGTGTACCTGTTTTCTATAACGATAGACATTCATAACCACCAACGCAAAGTGCATTATGACTTTAAGCAGATTATACTGATTGACAACGGTCTACCTCACTTGCACCAGTGTCTGCCTCTATTCCGACCCTTTCCCATGCTTTTCCGAGAATTGGGCCTCTTTCAAAATAGATACTTGTACTCTGGTTTTCCATACTCACTCCCTTTTACAAAAGCATAGATATTATCCTCGATCGAAACTAAGAGGATGCAAGCTGTGGGAGCGGCAAAGAAAAATAACTCGCTTTCAGTATACAGTATATGGGCAAGCATTTTCTGTAATAATAGATAGCCATCAACGGTGTTCGCTTTTCTCACACGCATATTAAATTTTCATCGTGAAGAAATCACTCGGCTCAAATGTAATGAATGGAAATGATGAAACGAGTCGTTCCCCATCTCTCTCTCATTATATAATATAGCGAGAGCGGCATCGTTTTTGGGAGGTGACCTCATTCTCTATACATTACAATATGCAGGGGGGCTTAGCACAGTTTTGAAGGGGGGGAGGTGTGCTTGAACGCTCACAGGGCCAAAGCATAGATTTCAGGGGGGGAGAGTGTGCCAGAATGCCCATGTGCTAGAATGCCCATAGCCTATCTACTTAATTTTGATGCACATTTTAATAATTGAATTAATCTAAAAAGCCTGGTACGATTTATTTTCACTGCTATTGGCTGAGTTTGGGTAATTCAACGTAAAGCAACAGCCTTATACTTATAGAGTGTGGGAGAGAGGGAGAGAGAGAGAGAGAGAGAGTGCACGCGAGTGTTGACGCGAGGATGCGCCTGAGAAGTCTGCACAAGGACGTTATGGTTTTATAGTAGCTGCAGTTGATAGAAGTATTATCGAGACATAGGCTGGCACCAATGTCATCAGGTAGTCCAATCGCGTGGGTTTTTCGTTGACAGTGGATATATTGCCAAAATATAATCAGGACAATATGACAGTAAAAATCGGAAATTGGCTTGACAAGTGGACGACGAAGCCGTAATCTACAAGTGGACACACCAAAAAATGTTTTTAACAGCTAGAAGAGCGCTGAACGGGCCGGCAAAAGCGTGACTCACGATGCAAAGAGGCTACCGCGACTGGGAAAGTCTACGTAGTGCCTTGGAGTCAGAATATTTTAAGCGCGTCAAGATTTTAGATGTACACAACATGCTACGTCGTAGAGGAAGAATGAAGGAGGAATCGATGTTTTCAAAACTACAAACTATGGAGTGTATACGTGCGTAGAGAGGAATATGTCCTGAAGATGTACGACAGTACATTATAGACGCCGTAACTGACAGTGCACAGTCTAGAATTTTATTCACATATGCCGTTTCGAGAGAACATTTTATTGATTTACTATAAATGCTAGATGGTGAAATGAAAAATCATGCGGTGAAGGTACCCAAAGGGATGAAGACAGTTAGGACATGCTATAACTGCAGGCAGCCAAGCCACCTTCAAGTAGATAGTCTTATTAGGAACAGCGAGAGCGTGGAGAAACCACAGAGGAAAAATAAAGAACATATAGTGTGCTATAAATTTAAGCAAACTGGGCATATCTCGGGGAACTGCTCTGAACCTGCAAAGTATATAGGTATCAAATCAAATGTGCGTCAAACGAAAACGGTGAAATTAAACAATGTATTGGTTGAAACCAGAAACCTAAGTTGTATGCAAGCAATAATTGGCAAGCTGATGATCGAGTGTCAGTTGGATAGTGAAGCGGACAGAAACGTTTTGCGCGAGGACGTGTTTGAAAAAGTAAATGGTGCTAACAATTTCAAATTTAATAGAGAAAATTTGTGTCTACGTGGTGCTGGCAGTCCAAGCTATACTCTTGGCAGAGTATCCATACCGACTATCATTGAAAATACGACATACGGTTTGGAGTGTTTAGTTATGCCGTAGGGTACCGTGCAGTCGCCCGTACTGCTCGACGATCCTTTACTGGACATCGCTAAAATTGAATTGCGGCGTGAAGGGCCATTAATCAGGCCGATTATCGGGCACGAGTATGTGCAGTTAGTCCAAGATGAAATGTTGAAACCACTTACGACATGTTCGAACAATGTAGTGTAAGAACATGCATGCATCTAACGGTACCTTGATGAACCAAGGTAACGCAATAGGAAAAGCGTGTAAGGGAGAGCAGTTGTTTCGACGCCTCAGCATTGTGCACATGTACGGTTCCGTGTTAATTGTTTGTATTTTCCTCGTGCGTTGCTTGTAATTCGTTTTATTCGTTAAGTGAATAAAGAGTTTGTATACTTGTATTCATTTCACAAGTTATTTCACACACGTTTCACATCGCTCCTAACATAAATCAAAATTTTTATTGTTCAACATCTTTTCTTGAAATATCAATTGTTGCAGGTGGATAGACCATCGGCTTCTCAATGCTTATTTTATATTAAACAGTTTGACTTCATATTTAAAGTCCCGATGATCCAATTCTACCTGTTTCCTAAGATAGACGACAAGAGGCTTACTTGCGCGCTATATTGAAAGCATCACACAAGACACTAAAGCAACTACAAAGACGACTTCGATTCCGACTATATAGTTCAACGATAACTGCAAAGTGTTTCTGTATATTAAACTGGTGTTTTTGTGATCATTTCGAGTGCCTATAAAAATTATATTATTTTAATTAATATTTGTTTTGGCAATAACGACTACGTTACAATTTTCAAGTTGATCATACTACCATCTGTAGTTAACATAATAAAATATGATTCGTAAGAAACGAATCAAATTATCTGATACGGCTTTCCGCAATAGAGAGTTAGAGACAATCGGCAATGGCTTACACAGTTCAAACGAAGGTAGTAGTTGCTGAAATCAAAAAACCACCGACTACGGCTTATTCAATGCCCTCCAATTACAATAACCGAAGTAAATGCTGTGCAATGAAAATTGAAAAAAGTGCAACGGACGCTTCTTGAGCGTCTCCCCAAAGGCAAATCTACGGAATGAAAGGACTTATTACGTGATGTGGTAATAGAAATATCCAGTATTTACAATTCTCTCACCAACGGTTATTTGCGTTTACTTAACAGATAACACTGTCTGCATGAATTTAAATTTTCAATATCGGATACTTTTTTAAGCATTGATGCTACTACATCGGCAATTGTTGAAACTACTTCAGGTGATCTCAGCACAGCGTACGCTATTGCTCTCCAACGAAATAAACATGATTCATTATCTCATGTTAGCAAGTTATCGAACCTTGTTCGTTTCAGTAATAATAAAACTATACCGATAAATAACAATGATCGCATTATTATAGGTCCAACAGAAAGTTCAGAAAATTTTTTAACTTTTTCTAATGCTACTAAAGAAGTAGTAATGAAAACAATTGACCCTGATAAATTTCACTTGCAAATGAAACGCATTAGTTTAGGTCCGAAAAACTCTGTTGCTATCGAAGGGGATCATTGTAACGCGGCGGCATTAGCAAATGTTTTCGAACTTTCTACTGCTGGTCTTGAAATAAAAACAAATGTTAAACCAAATCTTCGCTTAATAGTGTGTGGTGTACCTGTGGAGTTGGTATATAAAGATGATATATCTCATTGCATACGCGAACAAAATGTAAATGCAGCTTCGCTTGACGAAGTAAAAATTGTTTATATTTATCCAGCTCATATTAAAAAATTGAGTACACTGTGCCAGTGAACATACTCCTCAATCTTGTAAAAACAAAGAAAATTTAAAATGTAGCAATTGTTTCGAGATCAATCAACCTCTACTTTTAAGCCTGCGCTAATTCGATTTTATAGAGACCGTTATCTTAGTATGTGATTCATGTTACACGTCAGCACCTCTTTAGTAATGTTAATATTACTATTATTATTTTTTTCTGTTATTATATTTTACTTTTATATATTTATATTATCATATTTTTATGTTTATATTGTTAAGAATTGTTGTTATCTTTGCGATATTGAAATTAACCCCGCCAATTTTTGTTATGATGTATAGCTTGACTATGATTGTAATATTTCTATGCTGGCCTATGAAGGACCATGAGTCTTTAGGCTGTAATAAATGAAATTCTAATTCTAATTCAATTCTTTATTTCTTTAACTCTTATCGTACCCACTAATTTTTGATTCACTTAAGTGATCATAATTTATTTATTACCATATCATTTCATTATATGCTATTAGCACATGATAGGAAAATTTATTTTCTCAGAATTTCTCAAGAGTAGCATTCATACAATACTGAGTCATCAGGATAATGTATTTACTTAATGAGGTATAAGTTACACGTTCATACTTTTATACTTAATACAACGAATACGAAATAAAAGCTTCTAATTTGCTGTTAAGTTATATAAAAATTTTTATAGCACATATAAAATTTCGGGTTGCGTAAAAAATTATTTGTGCTAGTATCTTTAATATGTAATGCGATTAACGATAAATACTAGAAAAAATAAACACTATTCAAATTAATACGTATATAATGATTTCAACGGCATCTATTATTATTATAATAAATAAATAAATAAATATATATATATATATATATATATATATATATATATATATATTTAAAGAGCACTTCTTTGAAAAAAGGAAAGAGAAATGAGCTTTACGGTTTTGAAATTTTGCAAATCGCTTGTATACTGACAAGAATAATATTCCAACTGTTGATCACAGATTTTATTGAAATTATTTTACCTTTATTCTCGATATATAAATATATCTACTCGAATAATGTAGCTTACGATCTCTCTAACAGCGAAGACGGGTGAGCTGAAAAGTGGTCAACTCAAAAATGGAGAAGTCCCCCTTTTTCTTGCTCTCACTCTGTCTGTACCCCTCTCTCGCTCTCGAGGAATGTTTGTAACCTTTAATGGTGCTACCCGAGATTTAACAGACAAAAACTGCGCAGTCCTGCTTTTGTCGTGTATAGATAAACACATGCTCCGTAGGCCTTCTCTGAGGCATCGCAAAACCCATGACACTCAATTTCTTGATATTAAATAGGAACGACGCATCGCTTCAAGTGAATTTTTTATTATGATGAGCTGTGATTAAAGGCTTGACCACGCATCGTGCAATGCCTCAGGATGGGACTCATTTCATTCAAACGTTAATTTCTATAACCTTCGTATTATAATTTTAGTTTCAATTATTGCAGGTCCTAAAAGTCCAAGCGGATAGAATATTTGCGGAATCGTTAACAAAATCGTTCACTGCCTAACCTTGTGCCTGCCTTTAACGTTCACTTTGTATTTTATTAGATTGCTTGTAGTATTTCACACTAATTCTAATCTTTGAGTATCGCCTTCTGCACGACTACATACATCCTCCAAATTGATGTTATCGTTTTTATTTTTATTACATAATAAACGACTTATTGGAGGCCCATTTTCGCAGTTCTAATGCCTGTAGCGCTAAGGAGTTCTTGTTCTCACGAAGTTTTATTACTGCTGGAATCGTTTTCGTTGCTGTTCGAAGGTGATCTACATAAAAGTCACGACGTATTATTTGGCTTGCAATGGGATTCGTTTCCCGATAGCCGATACCGATTAGATCGAAACATCTTGTTACCAAAAAGACAGCCAAGTCCGTACCGTATGTCAATGTATTAAGTTCAAAAACTTTAATCAGTAAACTTGGAGCTGCAATCAAAAAAATTCGTTGTATCTTGCACTCATCTAATCTTACCTCTACCTGACGATACATTTTGTCTATGTTCACGAAGATTACAGAGGGCTACTACCTAAATCGAACGAGTATTGAAAAAATTCTGTTTTATTGGAAATCCAGTGTGTTGAACGTCATTGAGTAATAACCGGGCGACTTACCGGAGCCATCAATAACCAATCTTAGCTTTCTTGAGCGGCTGTTCTCCTTTAGAGCCACATGATGCGGAAGGTAGAAATTCTACTCATCTACGCCCCTTTTGGAAACCTCGGTCATGTGCTCACATTTTTTATACTCGTCTATGAAATCGATGTATTGTTTTCTAAGCTTCTTGTTCTTGGCGAGCTTCGACTCTGTTGAATGCAGCCGTTTCACGGCGGTTTCTCGCGAACTGACAGGTAGTGTATTTTCTTTCTTAAACGGTATACTCACTGTGAAGCAACCGTCCAAGTCACGTTGAGCAGTCTCTCGTCAATGTTGTTCTGCGTCATCTGCGACTCACTCCATACGTAATAGTTTCCTATTTCTTAAAATTTTCAGAGCTGCTATCTAAGTTGGTCTTCTGTAGCAATATTGCTACTAACACTTGAGTTACAGAATGGAGCAAGATTCATACTGCCTGTAACAATCTAACTCAGAAGCGTCTTTTGAAAAATGAGCTGCTCTCTTTCTAATCTGATTTGGATGACACATTTTAAATGATATCATAAACCTGCTCCCATTAATAAATTGATAGAACGCGACCTTCTGTACTCCGGACCAGTAAATTGTATTTCGTAAGGACTCTAAATATTTGCGACCTCCATTTGTGGACACAACAGATTATCTATTAGGTTATATAAACTAAGACTTGTGATGCTGGTAGAAAATTTATTCATTCGAGAGCTTATGTTTAAGGTTGTTTGGTGAGTTATGTTGCGGCATCCTTCTTCGATTTCTGTGATTTCAGTTGGCGCTTGCGTGTGATTCAGTCCTAGTCGGTTACACATTTTCATCGTAATGATATATTGCTGCAAACATAAATCGAAGAGAACTCTGTATTCATGCCACTTTTTCTCCTTTCCTTGAACAAGTACTTTAGCAGTCGCTAATAGAACAGATGCTCCCGCCCGCATTTACTTGCGCATATGCGTCGTGAGTATATACGCTTTGGTATTTGGGGAAGATAAATCAGTTCCGTCTTGGTTTTAACCTTAACCTGCTGCGGTAGCTGTTCCATGTAAAGAAGCGTATTATGCCTTTATTAGGCATCTAATTCTTCTATTACAGTTTGTAGTAGATCGTATTTTTTCACTAACCATTCAATTCTAATAGTGATTTCAAATTTTCTTAATTTATATGTTCAACCTTGAGTTCTAAATATTTAGTAAATCGTCCTTGCAAGCGATACGCTTTTTCATTGAACCTTCCATTGCTAACACAAATACGAATTCTAAATTTAGAATGTTTATAAGGACATAGGAAAAACGGTATGCTCTTATGGAGACTCACCGTGGTTGCTCTTAAAGACGTGGTATGATGAGATGATATTCGTTACTTGTAGTGCTGTAAACGTATCCTCATATGTGACCTATAGACCTCTTACCTATGCGTGACATATGCTCTTGTATCTGCCATGTTTCTGACGTAAGCGCAGCTTCGCAACGTGTAAAAATATTTTATTATGTATATTAAATTTATGTAGTTTGTAGTTTTTTGCTGCTGGTTAAAAGTTTTTTATATTTGGTGTCCTTGTTGACATGATGCCGCTGCAGAACCGCCGCCGCCGTTTGGAAAACCATATTGAGGATAGTGGAGTGATATATAATTACTATACCGGACTACAGCCGGTAATAAAGTAATAAAGCAATGAGTTCCAATTTTATTGTTAATGGACTATTTGAATCCCGGTAGCATCTGCACTTAATATGGTTAATAACAGCTGCCGGGCTCGCTGGGTCGAAAACCCCAAAACTAAATTGTCCATCACATGTTACAGTTCAAAATACGAAACTCACTGATTATAATTTATTGAATCTTTGATTTATTTGCAAGATAAATGTTCGAAATGAACAGCTACTCTTCACAAAAAAAAGTAAAAATAAAAATACAAGATATTACTTCGAATATAAAATTTTACTCCCAAGATTAAATAAGCTCGGCTATTTTTAAATGATCTCATTGCTTTATTAAGATGTATTTCGTTCAAAGGCGAGTTTGAGAACCGCTGGCATGGTGCGACCACTACAATATTTACTTCTATATTGGGATTTCGAATTATTAATCAATGAAAAAAATTATTTTTCACTTCTTTATCGATAATTATCCAGGAGTAATCTCCCGTCGGAATTTTTTGCTAAAAAGCAATGGTTAATATACAAGATCGTATATGAATATAGTAAATGCATAGAAACATATCACTTTATATACAAATGGTGACGATCAGACAAAATCATTTAACGCCCGCAAGAGTTCAAATTTGAAAATAATACGCGAAATTAAAATAATCGGACAATGATACCCATTAGCTGTTGAACGCGTGAAAATCAAAGTAATACGAGCGCAAATATTGAACATGCCTGCCCCGCGAATTTAGACCAAGGGTGAACAGAAGGCGACTCGCGCGCGTTACAAGATAGAACCACGACGCGCGGTAGCTAGCGTGGAAAAGACATCCCGTTATCTCCGCGTCAAGGAACTTGGAATACAGTAAAGGCAATAGCCGATGCATTCCGCATTCATGCATTGATACTTTTATATCATTTAATATAAAGCACATATATGAAAGCATACGTACAAATGGATATTATTATCAATAAATAAATAACAAACACGGACCAAAATATAAGGTTAATTATTATTTGCATAATAATTCTTATTATTATAGCTAAAGTATTCTAAAGAATAGTTAGTTATAATAATATTGTAATAGTTATATTATAATCTCTGTATTCTGAATAATAAAGATAATTAAATTCATAAATATTTTTATTGGTCTTATAGCCCAATTAAATAAAATAAAATTAATATATAATAATATTAATATATATTTATATCGATACTAATACATGTCAATATATAATTAATTGAAAATTATAATGACAATTAGACGGTCTTTGTTTAAATCAATCCCGTAGACTAATCTGAAATAAAAATATATTTTTTTTTTTTATGTTATTTAACGTCGCTCTATTTATGCTTCCAAATATCGGCGCTAATCAGCGACGGAGGTCTACGATGTCTTTCTAAACAAAGCACATGTAAATTATTACAGCGGTACCTGTATCAATCGGCCGAGACCGGGATTGAACTCGGGTCACCAAGTTACTAGTTCTTCGCTCTAACGATCGAGCCATCGTAGGCCTCATATGAAAATATATTATTGACAAAAATTCTTTATTGGTAAAGTGCAATCGGGCTGTCTCCACCACCTTTAGCACAATTAACGATAGACTGAGGTTGTCCAACGTTTTGAGCTCGTTACGACTTTTCATCAGGAACTAAACTAAACCTTATATTAATATTCTAATTTATATATACCTCTATCCCCACTGAACTAAAAATTTAGTAATTTGAATATACAATCCCCCCTCTACACAAAATATTCAAAACCAATAAATTTAATAAGGAATAATAAATGTTATCTAATTTACTTGACACTAACATTAAATTCACATCATTTTGATTTCTTGGAATGTGAATACTTTCAAGACTCTCCCTTTTGTGACATCGGAGTTCAGAAACCCGCCGTCCGCCTTTACCTTATAAGCCTGCGAATGCACCTTCTGGTTACAAACGCAGGTATGTCTCGAGCTTATTTTTGAGCCTGAGGAATTAACCTCAATAGCTCGGGAAAGACGCGTAATCCTTTCCACTGGTGAATCTGGTTCATAAAAGGGAGAGGGAGGTCGAGTATTTTAATACATCGTTTTCTAACTGGGTTTAGAACTGGTTACAGTCTAAGGCGTGTATTTGATTCAAATTGTCGTCCTTTTGGAAAAGAACCGGAATCGCCTCGGCCTGAATAACCAGGTTCCCTAACTCCTTGGAATAAAAATAAATAAAAAAAAAATAGACGACTTGGGTGTGGATTTGGTTCTTTGAGTTCTTAAACTTAGGGAGGACCACTCATAGAACCAGATAGGATTAGGTAATTGAAAAGAAGAAAGCAATATATACATACATATATATATATATATATATATATATATATACAAATATTATTTATTTATAATATTAATTTATTTGTCTTACTTTTTATTTGTTTACTCCTAGTCCACTGGGGAGATAGAGAGAGTGTGTGTGTGTATGTGTGAATACTCAGTGCGGGTAGTCGTCCTTCTGGTAATTTCTTGAAGCTGAAATACAGAGTCTTGAGCAGTGGACGAGTAGAGTAGACGAGTAGAGTAGACGAGTAGAGTAGACGAGTAGAGTAGACGAGTAGAGTAGACGAGTTGAGTAGACGAGTAGAGTAGACGAGTAAAGTAGACGAGTAGAGTAGACGAATAGAGTAGTCGAGTAGAGTAGATGAGTATACTGAGTGCGTGAAAACCCGCTCCTTTTATAGTGGAGGCGTGGATAGCTCCTATTGTTCGGGATATGTATTCCTATGATTGGCCCGGAAAATTCGAGGGCCTGGGTCTGATAATAATAGCTTCTCTAGCTTTCTCTCCTAGATAACTTTAAGAGTATCAAAATTATAGATATTTTTGTATTTCTTGATATTAATATAAATTCTTATTTTATTTGTGATAATATTTTTCTTCACTTTCGAGTGATGATATTATCGTTACAATAATAACATTATCAATATAATATGTTATCCCTTTAGAGGAAATTAGAGGAAATTCCCCTGAAAAAGCATCTATCCGAAGAAGAAACTGCTTCTGAAATCAAATACATGGAAACAACGACAGGGGATATTGATGGGAGGTATGTAGTTAGTCTTCCCTTTAATAAAAATCGTGATAAAATCGGACAGCCGTATAATAGGGCGTTACTACGGTTTTATTTGTTAGAGAGAAAACTGATTAAATAACATAACCTAAAATACGAATACGTCAAGGCCCTACACGAATATTTATAATTAGGACATATGAGTGATATTTTACATTTCTCATCACGCGGTGGTAGAAACAGAAATTTTAAGCTCGAAGTTGCGTATTGTTTTTGATGCTTCTGCAAAAAGCTGTACAAATGATTCATTGATGTTGGACCAACTACACAGGAGGAGTTAACATTTACTAGAATCAAATTTGCTGCGGATTTACAAAAGATATACAGTCAAATTCAAATCAATGCGATGGACACTATTTTTCAAAAAATTTTTTGGTGCGAAACAGAAACTCAGATTGTACAGCAACTGCACCATTTTTAGCCGCACGGATCTTGCAACAATTAGCAAGTGATAGCGATTTTCCACTTGCTGCCAGATTTTTAAGAAATGATTTCTATGTAGATGATCTGCTTACCGGAGCAAGTACTATTTCAGAAGCCCTAACATTCCAAAGCCAGTTAGCAAATTTATTATGTTTAGGGGGTTTTGAATTACATAGATTGTTGTCAAATAAAGCAGAATTATGTCATAAAACAGAGTCGGTAAACAATACAATAATTACATTCAATTCAACAGAGTCTAGAAAACTATTAGGAATTCATTGGGAATCGAATAAAGACATAATAATATATGCAATAAAAGCACTCTTACCCGAAAAATGCGTAACAAAGTGGACGCTGCTATCACAGATTTCCCAATTTTATTTAAGCTCCTTATGCAAGAAGTGTGGAAAAACAACTTACATTGGGACGAAACTGTCTTGCCAAGCGTACATACAAAATGGCTAAATTATAAAAATGAGCTAAATATATTAAAGGAATTTCAAATACCGCGTCAAATTATCTTACCCGATACTATTAAATTTCAATTGCATAGCTTTTGCGATGCGAGTGAAATTGCGTACGGTACGTGCGTTTATTTAAGATATCTAAATAAAAATCGAAACTGCGCCTCGCGACTTATATGTGCAAAGACACGTGTGGCGCCTCTAAAAACCATGTCCACCATTCCGCGACTAAAGTTATGCGCAACCTTATTGCTAGCAAAATTAATACACTCAAGAAAAAAGGAAAAAAACAAAGGTCGCTCAGTTATGCTTTGTTGCACATAAACATTCCCGGCCACACCTAGCTTTCGCTTTATCGGCCGGTTGTGCTTCAAAAGTATAGCTGGTCTTTTCTTATTGGTGCAGATATGTACATCATTGCGATTTTGGTGGACCTACAGTTTATAGTGGGTTCCGAACCACTTTTGTTGCACCGTGTTTTTACAGACTAGAGTTATTAACCAGTGTATAAGCTGGTTTTACTTATTTCTAATTATATATTTACAGTTTGTAGACCGGCGTATAGTGCTGGTCTACTTATTTAGGAAAAATAAATACATTTTTGCATTTATATTATTGCCTTATGATTATTGCGGTTAGTTTTGTGGACCAGTGTATGGCACCGGTCCACTTATATTTGTGTATGATTAAAAAATTATTTTTATGTATATGATCCGTTTGTGTATACCCTATAGTTCCAACTGCCAGTTCCCTACCTACCTATTCAGGTTCCTCTAGTGTATATGCTACAAGCAGATTCTCTATTACCTCTAGAGACTCCTTTGTCTGGAGGAACTCTTTAGCTAGTTTTTGGAAGCATTTCTAGTGAAGTTGGCTCAATAGAGCTTTGACCTCAATAGGTATTATCTCTCAGAAATTAGGATCAGGTTCTGAAGAGAACCTGATCCTAATTTCCTAGTATTTGGGGCAGACGGTCAGGACGTACTCTGATGTGTCTACATCCCCGCATGTGTATGAATCGCTCTCTCTCTCTCTCCCTCTCTCTCAGATGAAAGCGAGAGAGATATGACCCGAAGTCACCATGCCCAGTGAGGAACTGGTTTAACCATCGCGATGGCGTGATCCAGTCATATTCGCGATTCTCATCGATGGTAAGGCTAATTCGATTTGTATCATTCTGCCGACATGCAATTATTAATAAAAATAACAAGACTAAGTGAAGGGGCAGCTATAGTAATGATGAGCTACGCGAGACGTAATACCGTATATTAAAATTGATACAATCACAATACTTTTCTCGGGACTTGAAGTGTTTAAGGGAAAGCATCGAGCTCCATTCAAAATGCACATTAAAAACACTTAATCCGTTTCTAGATAAAGAAGGATTGATATGAGTCGGGGGCCAATTATAGCATGCTAATATCACTTTCACACAAAAATATTCAATATTATTTCCTCGTGTGGAACATATAACTACATTAATTATTCGAGATGCGCGTCTTAGAAATTCTGATGAAGGCATGCAGGCTACCTTAAATTCAATCAGACATCATTATTGGCCAATAGACCGAAAGAATATGTGCAAAATTAACGCCCAAATTTCCGAACTATAAAATGGGCGAGTTAACAATAAATCGAGTGACATAGGCACGGCCTTACACACATATTGGTTTAGATTATTGTGGATCATTTTATAGCAAAGAAAAAAAGTTCAGAAACAAGGTTAAAGTTAAATCATATGTTGCGGTTTTTGTCTGTTTTGCTGCAAAGGCCATACTTAGAGCTTGTCACAGATTTGAGAACCGAAGCGTGTTTGGATGGTATTAAGTGTTTTATTTCTAGATGAGGAAAGCCGTTGAATATTTATTCAGACAATGCAATAAATTTTATTGGAGCCAAGGACGAAATTTTGAAGATTAGGACATTCTTCCTTCGTAATCAGCAAAATTCTGAATTCTCAAATTATTTAGAAATGAACGATGTGGAGTGGTATTTTTCGCCACCTTTATCGCCGCATTTTGGAGGGGCTATGGGAGGCTGCGGTAAAGTCTTTTAAACGACATTTATATAGAACCGTGAGAGAAACACTGTTTACATACGATCAATTTTCTAATTTAATAATATATAATAATTTTATATTTTATAATATAATTTAATTTAACAACGTTTATAATTTAAATAGAAGCAATTTTAAATTCTAGACGTCTCACACCTCTATCAAATGATCCCAATAACCTCTATTATTTTAAAAATAATAGAGTCAAAAACAAAGCAATCAAAATCATGTATGATATTTTTAAATGGATACGCATTATTACTATGGATTTTAAATATTACTGAAAAAATATAAAAATGCAATGCACATTTTATTATGTCTATAGTAAATATCATAAGTAATATTGTAAACGATTCTATCATCTTATACATTACATATAGTATATAATTAATTGAAGATTCGCATGGTGGTGAAGCATATTTTAATAATATAAGATAAATTATAAATGAAAATACTTGGATAGTTTCATCATTTGAAAAATATTTATTCTGACAATGTTGTTTCGGTTATGATACCATTATCAAAGATCGATAAAAAGTGTGAGAATTTGATGCAAATTCAAGAATATATAAATGTGGTAACTTAAATGTAATAGTTGCAGTGGTCAAATCTAACGACAACAAAAGATATGCAGGTGTACACCCTGAAATTTGAAACATTAGGTTTGATACTTTATCTAATCGTATAATATAACTGCGTTGGTACTAAAGGATATTATAATATATACTTAAAATATAATTTATGTAATTACAATATACCAGGGTGGATTGATCAGTTTCCGGCCTGACCAAGAGATAGCGCCAGTAGGCCTACCTTGAGGTGACATTCTATAGTACAATCCTTAGATAGCCTGTAGCTATAGTTTCAGTCCGATAGCCATGTTAGTTTAGGTTTGAGAGCACGCTGAACAAGACGCCTCTGTGTTTTTCGTAAAAATAGAAAAGCTGCAAAATCGTGCTGCCATCAAATTTATAGATTTTTTCAGCAATATTTAATAATAATAATGTGTATAATGCCCATAGTAATAATGCGTCTCCATTTACAAGTATTTGCTGCTGACTTTCTTATTTTTAAAATAAGATTCTAAAAAATTAAAGAAATATTAGTTATTTAAACTTAGTATATAAATTAACATTTCTTAAAAATAGTGACCGTTCTTCCTAATCTGATAATACATACAAATAAAATTTTAGCAACATTTTAAATAAAACGCATTTTTATACAATATTGATGACATAATCAGTTTTCAAACCATCACAACGAACTTCGGCTATGCATTAGATAATATGACTGCAGTAATTTTGGGAACGTACTAAGATCTAAAGCTGAAAAATATTTCAAAATTTAAATGATTTAAACGCTGCGTCATAAGTAAGCAAGTCAGAACAAGAAAAGTTGCAAGAAAGACATTCGATTTATATTATTAGAAGGTAATTTAGTATTTATAATTCCATTGTGCTATGAATCAATAAAATTAATCCACATTAGTTTATTGCTGAAAATAAATATTTTAAAAGAGGTTCGTCATTTATGAAAAATAAATGTCAAAGTTTATGTATTAAATTAATATGTTAAAAAATAACAGCCTTGTAAATTCTATCTCATCCCAATTTAGAAGTAAATACTGTAACGATCGTGCCATGCTGATGGTTCTCAAACTCGCCTTCGTGGCAGTACCATACTGACGCCGTGTTGACATCAAGTTGAACTTCGCGTTGAACATCAAGTCCGCTACTGATGAGCATCGTTCGGGCACTTTCAGCCATGGTACGCATTTTTTATTTGGAGTAACCATTTTATTCATGAATATAAGCTGACGAAAATTCATGAAATATTCCCGTATTTATTGAATACTTACAAAAATTCTCTGTTGTATACTCGCAATCATTTTCTGAACGCAAAATTTTAATTTTGATGCCCGGTTGAGACTGTGCGAATTTTTTGAAAATAGCGGAAGCCACGCGGTGATTCCTCGTTAATTGGTCCACATACATCCGTGTGAATTTTTTCGTTTTCTCATCATGCTTACAATTGTTAACACGCTCTACCGATGGGTAAGGTTTGCCCGTTTATGTTCCCAGTATACACGCCGTGCACTGAAAGTCCTCATCTTTTCAAATTGCAAGTGTTTATCATTCAGCACTCATATACTCTAGATCACGAACAGTAATATGCCCCATAAGCTCGTGCCAAAGCTTTAGTTTGCTTTTCTTCAATTCGACGATTTTGCACTGAGCGGTTATTACAATGTCGAATAGCATCTTAAAAAGGCCTCTTTGTCTTATGACACCGCATGATATGCGTTCGCCGGTCGTTTCACGTACTTCACAATACGCACTAAACGAAAATTTTCCATTCTTAATAGTAACAATAGAAAACAAATTTCTTCTTAATTCTGGCACATTAAGCACATTCTCCAATTATCTTTCGATGAACTTTCCTTTTATTTATTCGTTTATTAACACTGTGCCATTACTGCAGTTTGCGACGACAATGTTTTTGTAGTTTTCCATTCGGTATCTTTGGAAACTATTTTCACTCGACTTCACTTCTGTCGATGCATCCCACGAGGCATTTCGCGTACAGCGTAAATTCGATCCCACATTTTCAGATTGTAACGAGGCTGTTTAGCCTGTCATGTTACCTCCTCTATCTCATACTACACTTCCCTTTCAGAGCGAGAACTCGGGCTGTACGTCGGTGGATATGGTTTAATTTGTTAGTATACTATTATGTTAACTGGGCATTAGCCTATGTATTAATTAGCTACACTTCGATTTCCGGTAGGCCAATAATAAGTAATGAATAATAATAATAATAAAAACGAATAATAAATATAATATAATCAATAATAAGTTAACAAATAAATTTTAAGTATATAATTTAATAAAATACTTTTGTTTTAATAATATAATGTACTAATAGAATTTTAATAATTTTAATAATATAATTTAGTAATATAATAATATAATTCACTGATCTAATAATATGATTTAATAATATAATAATTTAATTTAATAATATAATTTTAGTAGATTTTATAATATAATTTAATATGATATCTATTGGGAAAAGAATAAATACACTGAAATTTGGTATTCATATTAGATATAACAAGATTTTACTGCTTTCCAAAAATGGAACACGTGGTCGAAGTTCGGTGTACAAAGATCTTCTGAAGTTCTCTTCGTCTTCTTCTTCGGAGCAGCTAATCACAGCTCTTCCTTTCCGTCAGTGCCAATCGCGGTGGTTCTTCCTCGTGTTCTGCAAATCATGGCCTTTCTTCTCCGATTTGCGCCAATCCCGTGCACTTCCGTACTGCTAAAACTGCTTTGACCGATATTGTGCATCGGCAACACGCCGTTTTATTACCTTCACTGCGCACCAAGTTTGAACTTACTCGGGAAGTATATCTATATATATCCCAGTTGGGTAGTTCAGCACGGCACCACTACGAGCAATGACAATGTCAGTTGCTTCTTCTGCTCGGCAGTATCCGCTCTCCCCCTGGCTGTTACTTTGAGAGCGACCGTCTGCTGCGCAGCTGGCCCACGCCGTATACTTCTGGCTTTTACTAATTCTTGTATTTTCCAGTGTTCTCGAGTGCCCTTTCTTCACTGCGGAGCTGTCAAACATTGAGCTCGGTGTTCGTCCATGTCAGAATTCTTTGCTGCTTCCTTGCTGCTTCCTCATGCTCACTATGTTGGCTCTAGGTGCATACTCACCGTATGGCGTATTTTCTATGACACCGTCACGTATTCGATTCTTTGATTTTGGTGTGAGCAGCTTCCAAGTGACCGACAATATTCCGCTACTTATGAAATATTTTCATTTATTTTTTCTCTATTTTACACTTTCTTGTTACTCCTTTCTTACATCTACAAATCTCTCTTTCTCTTTCTTTCTATATTCCTCTGAATGCCTTTATGTTCATCCATGTAGTCATAGCTCTCTCACTCACTCTCTCTCTCTATCTTTCTCTGCGTGCATTTATTTTCATGCATGTAACTATAACCCTCTATCTCTTTCTCTATCTTTGTTTGCATGCATTTAGTGTCATGCATGTAACTATAACCTTCCATCTGTCTGTCTATCTTTATTAGTACTCTCTATTATTCTCTCTCTATCTTCCTTTAGTTCTTGTCATGTGCGTCTTTCTCGTTATATCTCTCTCTTTCTGTCTTCCTTAACTCCTCTGCATATGTAGATTTCTCTCTATTTCCCCTTTTCTATCTTCTTTTACTCCTCGATATATATTCAGAAAATCGTTGACTCTTTAGAACGGTATGAAAAATATTTAAGATAACTTCAAAAAAATTTATCACCTTAGAAAATTAATATTTTCCTTATATATATCCTTATATCTCTATTAATTGTGTTTTCGTCTATGGAAAATTATTATATTTATATTTATAATTCTTCCAATATCATGATACGACTGTATGGTTCAAAACTTAGCAAAGTATTTCCTTTTTTTAACCATAATTATGTATATATATATATATATATATATATATATATATATATATATATATATGAAATAGCTTTTTTAAAAAAATTAAATAATTAATTAAATGTCAAAAAACCTCATTAAGGATTTTTTTATCAACAACTATTGTAATTATAGTTCTGAATATTAATACCTCCTTTAATCACGATTTTAGTTCTTTAAAAATTGCGAAAATATCAGGATTCAGCCGTGCAACTCGAAATACGAAATACGATCATAATTCAGCTTTGATTTTGTTTCAATCGTAATTACATAATTAAAACGCAGTCAATTGAAAAATTAAAAATAAAACTTTGCTATGAACACTCTTCACAAGTTGACCGGTCTTTTTCAATCTTAAGTATCTATCAATAGTGATTAATTCTAGTAATATAGCAAAAAAAGTTCGACTACAAAGTATTTCAGATTTAGAATATTAACTGAAAGGCCGGTGGTATGGTCGATCAGTCGGAGTTAAAAAGGCAAAATTCCTTAAAAGAATAAACGAAATTACGGTGGTACTAAATAAGTGAGAGAGAAAGAGGAGGAAGAGAGGAAGAAGTGAAAGAAAAAAGTGAGAATTTAATTAGAGAAGGTTTTTGCGTCTCTTTAAATTGCGTAATGTGAAATCTGTCATCCCGCTGTTGAATGAAAATTTGCCTTTTCATTCCTCGTCTGTACATGAACCAAATTGATCAAAGCTATTTAGCGTGGTCTACTATTAAAGAAATCTATAATAGTATTGGCAACATCTCAAAAGCTACGAGCTTATATTGCTTGCCCTATTTAAATCGTGAATTACCAGAGCTAGTTGATACTCACACCCTGCTTAACTTTTACTATAGTTCGTATTTCTGATTTTTTTATAATTATCCGTTTCTACCTATTATTGTTTTTCCAATTGTAATTTTTCTTTTTTATTCTTATACTAATTAATGTTAACTGTCTAATAGTATTTTTTCTGCTGAATAAGATTTAATTTCCGATTTTTATAATCAATTATATTAGGCGGCGAACTCAGTTTTATCTTTGAGTAACATAGAATATAGTTTATTATTTTTATTACTTTTATTATGAGACGAACTTAGTTTCCGACCTGTTCTAACGGAAAAAGGACATTTATGATCGAAAATAGATACACGTTAGCTTAACTAAAATATTTTCCTTCATTTTCTACTACCCTTTTCAATCTTTCTGACAATATAGCCATACCGTAGCGTAAGAACAATGGCGGTTTTAAAGCGATCCAATCATCCACAAATTCTCGCATTTCTTGAATGTGTGGGAAGTGCGTATCAAGGACGTCATGCTGCATCGATCTG
Organism: Sycobia sp. Sy_11; assembly: GCA_018907035.1. Lineage (NCBI taxonomy): Eukaryota > Metazoa > Arthropoda > Insecta > Hymenoptera > Epichrysomallidae > Sycobia > Sycobia sp. Sy_11. Next base: position 280,281 of record JACCIC010000327.1, on the reverse strand, counting down.
AAAACGTGGTAACCAGAAGGCGCTATGTTTGGCGAGTACGTTGGGTGTGACAACACTTCTCATTCGAGCTCCCACAAGGTGTTCTTGACGGCTTTCGCAACATGTGGCCGAGCGTTGTCAAGGACGAGTGAACAACTTTGTACCTATTGCTCCCGATTTCTGATCTATGTTCGATCAATTTGTGTTGCAAATCATTCAGTTGGTATTTGTATATCTCGGCAGTGACGATTTATTTCGGTTTTACCAGCTTGTAGTACAGCACACACTGTTGACCCCACCAAATGCACAGTAATATAGTACCTTTTGCCCGTGGATGTTCCGTTTTGCTTTCTATGTGGACGGTTGGCCTGGATCCACCCATGACCTTTTGCGCTTTGGATTGTCAAAGTAGATCCAATTTTCATCGCCAGTCACGGTACGCCACAGAAAACTTATCCTTTTTTCCTGTTAAACAAAGACAGGGCGATGTTGTATCGAGTCATAATGGCACTTTCGATCAAATGGTGTGGCATCCATTTTCGTTCTTTATGAACCTTTCCCATCGGATGTAAACGTTTACCAATTGCTCCGTCGCTGACTCCTAACTTATTAGCGAGTTCTTTCTGCGTTTGAGCTGAGTTTTCGTCCAATAATGTTTGCAATTCACTATCTTCAAACTTTTTCAGTTGTCCAGAACGTTCTTTGTCATTAACATTAGTATCTTCACTTGTAAACTGTTGAAGCCACTCTTTAGATGTTGAAACAATCTATCAGTTTCAACTATAGTTTTTTATTAAATCAAAATAGTGCAAAAGGATATGTCAAAAAAATGATCTATCATGATTCATTTTTCACTGATCAAAAAATTATAATGTTTACTCAAATGATGGCGCCTGTTAACTGAATTTTATTGGTAAATGCCAAAACTATAAAATTAATATTCGATCCGAGATATTTGACTTTTCGTACTACTTAGATCGCCATCTAATATTTCATTATTATATAAAATGTACCCGTCAAGATATTTTTGAAAATAATTCTAACATTTCAGCATTTAAAATTAATTTAGTTAGTGAGGTATATGTTATAGAAAAGAAGAAACAAATAACTGTTCTTTATTTATTAATTGTTAAGAAACAAAGTATGAATAGCTTTTAATATCAAGAATTGTACTGACGAATGTTAGGTTAAATTAAATTGATACTATTTATTAGTTAGTATAAGGTGATAGAATGAACCAATAGCTATAGCAATCGGTTAATAAATGGTAAACTGGAATTTTGTCTTTATTTAAGAAAAATATTCATTTCAGCAGTTGTGTTCAAACGTTTGACATTCTCATATAAATGTAGAAAAATGAAATTAAATTATTCAATTACTTCTCATCAATATATCGTATTTTTCTGTATGGATTTTAGCCATGATATATAAAGTAATGAATAAGTAAATCATACATTTTTAAAATTACATATAATTCCTCTTCAGCTTAAATTAACACCAATATTCCATATATACAATTTCAGAAATATGTTTCATATGAAATAGTATAGTACAGTTTAATTTTGGTTTTACAATCATTATTGTTCTATTTTTTACTGAAATAAAATGGAAGCTAACATTTTCCATAATTAGATTTGTGATATATAGTTTAAGCAAAAGAAAATACGGTATAATAAAAAAACTTTAAACTGTATCTTGAACTGTCTTTGTTTAATAAGTGTCCAATAAAGAAACATAATATTCTACAATAAGTATATGTATAATGCAGTCGATGTAGAAGGAAGAGGTAGTGGAACAGGAAGAGAAATGTGTCGTACGGCGTAACATGGCACCTCACCGAAACATTTCGTTGATCCCACTTGCTCGCTGGTAGTTACGCAAGATTAGCAATTCATGATTACGCGGGCGCGCACGTTGTTATTGCCGCGAAGGGCTCTCCCGTACATTTAACGCGTCAGCAATAGAAGCCGGTAAGAATAATAATTAAGAAACATCGTGCCAACTGGAAAAAGGGACATATTTCCAACGCGGTCGCCTTGGCCCCTCCAATCTTCCCCTCCCACTTTTTCCAAAGAACGATTCTCTCTCTCTCTCTCTCTCTCTCTCTCTCTCTCTCTCCATCTCTCTTTCTTTCTTTTTCGTCCTCTCCAACCTTTTTCTCTCATTTTAATCTCGAGCAAGTGCTTGTTACAAACGCCCGTGAATATAAAGAGTTGCATTATTAAAGAAATTTGTCGTGACTATAACAAAAGTTTTCTGCTGTCGGGGCTGGGAGAACAGTCTGTACCGCAGTGTTGACAACACGATGCGTGTGCACCGGTTAACACAAGAGAAAGGAAAAAAGGCTGAAAAAAAAGACAATGTGATAGAAAATAGCATGTTACTACTACAGTGACCGAAGTAATGATTTTTGAATAAAGTAAAAATTGTGCTGCAAGAAGTTGAAGGTCAATTTTCCTCGTTGTTGAAGTAAGAGAAGTCAAAGAAAGATTTGCGGAAATGTATAACTGCTAATTAAAAAATTTATTTTTAATATAGAATTTAAAATATCGTATACCACGCGAATTGACACAAGAAAAATATACACATTACAGTCTTAGAACTCAGAGCAAGCTTGTTCTTTTCGGTCAAAGTTCGAACTCAAAGCGTCTTCTCCAATTATAACTGCTGCATCAAGATTGCTTCGACGATTGTGAGGGTGGAATGCATTATCTGGAACCGATTAATCGCTGGCAGAGAAAAAGGACCTACTTTTTATAACGTTCTAGAAAAATTCGCATGGACTTCCTTTATAAATCTCTTTCTATCAACTCACAATATCTATTTCTGCCAAATCTGGAAAGGTCACGCTTGTACTGTATGCGTACATTTTTATTACGATCTAAATATTATGGTAAGAAATACTTGAAATCTCTTTCCTTAATTACTGCGTACAAATAGCTATATCAATAGCATATCGTATTTCTTGTCACTTTCTTCCCTTCTTTATTTTCTTTTATTGCCTGCAGAACAAAAAGAAATTGAGAATATACAAATTTTCTCATATATTTTATTAAAAAACTTATATAAAATATTTTTATAAATTCAGAAATCTATTAGTACAAAAAATATTATATAATCAAATTATATTATACATAACAGCATGTAAATTATAAAAAATTATAAATAAATAGTTTTAACAGAAATGCAGCTTAAAAAATAATGAGATCATATACAAACGGCCGATTTTCAGATTCAATAAAAAAATTATAGCAAAATAGGAAGTTACCTTACGAATAAACCAGATATATATATATATATATATATATATATATATATATATATATATATATTGTTCGCGCCGCTTACATTATAATGGTAAGTTTTAAGTCTTATACACCTGGTAACTGGTATTCTGTTTCGTCTTACTGAAGTAGGCAACGAAATGTCAATATAAGTACCAATACTACAGACAAGGAGTGTTCTTTTATACCTTAGCTTTCTACCTGCAATCAAGTTTGGACACTGAGAACTATACGTAAGGCATGCTTCCGCGCTGGAGGCGAGATTTTTCGTGAGATTTGAGAGTCTCCAGAGATTATTCAGTGATTTTCAGAGTTCTACTAGACTGCTGCTAAATACGCTTATTCTACTTTCTTGTGAGAATATCGAACGAGAATATAGTGTTGGAGAAGTCAACTTAGCTTTCCGATATTGCTCTTGGAACGTGTTGAAATCCTACTTGACTTATACACTTCCAAACAACGAAGTGGCGCAGCCATATATATATATATATATCTTTGCTTCCGCTTCAAACATGTGCTATTCACAGACTATTATTTTATTTTAATTGCATTTGGCAACACTAACCAAATATACATGGTAGTAGATAAGCTAAGAGAGTTTTGGATAACCGGAAGTGATCTAGAATTCTCATTGTTCACAGCGCTGACGTTAGGCAGGCCTGACGTTCTGCAGACCTCACGTCACGGAGGTTCCTTTATCGCTACACACTTATCTCTCACTCGTAGAGGCAGATAGAACTATGTAATTTTCTCTCTATCTCTCTTACAGCGCATCGTTTTTTTAAATTACATTTCACCATGTCATACAGCCATTAGCGGTGTGTGCAAAAGAGAATGCGCTGTATATTTTTCTCGCTGACAACGCTATTTACGCGTTAGAAAAATATATAGATTTGTCTTCCCCTATACCGCCCGCTACTTGATAGAAGAGTGGAAAGAGGACTCTTAGCTTAGTATATACCGTACTCGAGACTGTACGGACCGACTGATATTCATCTTTTCTGTGGTGTCCATGGGAGCTAGACGGAGAAAGAACAATGTACTTTTCTCTCTCCATCTGTTAAGTATCCTCTACGTTTCCTACGCACTTGCCGCAGTCACGTTGGTACCCACATGCATGGACGTATTTCCGTCAGTTTAAGAAAAACGATTTTGTAATCGTTGTCATTGCCATCAGCTGCATGCATACAAATCAATCGAAACTTTTATTTTCCAAAACATTAGGTGATGCGTGCGTATGTATGTGTGTATGTGTGTGTATTTGTGTTTATGTGCGCTCGCGTGTATTTGATTGTGTGGTAATATTGGTCGGTCATAATGCTTATATAATATTTGACGAGCAAAAGCTCTACTTTGTCCTTGTTCTGAGATAATATTTTTTGATTTGTTTAAATTATGCAGAACACGAATAAATTTGTATGCTGTATTCTGATTGATGCATACTTTTAGAGTATTGTAGCATTTCTGCTTTTTCTTTATTAATATCGTAAACGATTAAATTGTATCTTTGAAATCTCGCTAGTCATTCTCTTTTTATTTCTCGATGGTGAGTATTTTAGTTGCATTGGACAAACGCTAACTAACGGTTCCATTTATAATGAATCAGATATTGTAAAGTTTGATGATACAAGCGATCCTGGAACTCATTGAGTTACATATCGTGAACGAGGCAACAATATATTATCTTTCGTTAGTTATGGTGATCTACAGCCGCCCTTAGACCTTATGTTCTATTGTGGTGATGCTGCAATTATGTATAATTATGAAAGATATCAGGATTTGAATACATATATTCGAGATCATTTATGCTTGTAGTTTCTATGTAACAATTCAAGAAGTTTTATATAATCTCAGATATTTTATAATACATATCATTCTAATACTTAAAATTATGAATGAATCATTTACTTTAACTGCTTTCCGGTACAGCGTCTATTCTTGATGCTCAATATTTTCGTCCTCTTGAACTCTCATCTAATAAAAATTATGTTCTTGGTTTAGTTGATCTGTTAATATTGACCTCGAATCCCAATATTGAAGAACGTTATAATGAAATTTAAGTCGATAAAGAAGTTATTAGCCTACATATTGGCAGTTACGAAAATGAAAATATTGAAAAGTATCTGAAGGAGAGATTAACTTGTAAAAGTATAATTTCAGTCTTAAGGCTAATACTAATACGCTTCGTAGCATTATTAAATGTAGTCATCAAATCGATTTTGGAAAGTAATGTAAAGTATGCAAAGAAATAGTGGACGTTCTAACTATAGAATCTCCTGTCGCATTCAACGATTCAAATGTGCATTATGATGTTGACGCTCATCAGCTATGCATAACAACTAATTTTACTAACAGTGATGAAATTCGTATATCTATTTAAAATCAAGACTTATGCTATATCAAAACTCACTAAAAATGATGGCTCAGCGTTGCAAAATACGAAATTTGTAAACAACACCTTTTATTACTTATTTCAGGATATTCGATACGAATTGAATGCAATGGAAATTGATAGGTCTGAAAATAGAGAAATTAAAAGCATTATGAAAGATTGAATTTCTTTATGTCTGAAGGAAAGTTTAATAATCGAAAATACAGAGTGGCTCGATATAGAAAAGTCGAATACAATAACCGATAATGTAGTCTATTTTTATGCATCCCTTTCGCTAAACATATTTTACATTTCGCTGAAGATCACCGTAAAATTATAATTAATGCAAAGTATGAACTTGTTCATACGAAGATTTAAACGCTGTTGTGCAATCAGCAACAAAAAGATCAATTTTAACGCACGACTATTGAAAATTTGAAAATAGAAATGACAAAGATCAACTAGTTGATGCCTTACGTCGTAGGACTAAATGAATACAAGCTTTGACTACTAAGACATTTGAAAAAGATCATCCAATGTCTATGATTTTTTGTACTTGAAAGCTATATGAATATCCACTCCTTTCCACTACATTAAAATAGGCGTAGTCAGTGAAAAGGATGAATTAACTAGAAAAGCCATGATTCGTCATTCTGAGACTTCAAGCAAATAGAAGAGGGCAAAAAGTTACAAATTCTAGTCGCTTTGACATTTTGATATCAGTAATGTGCAACCTTTTCTCAGTCCTCAATGCCATTCGTACAGAAATGTAAATATTGATATTACTAAAAATCAATATTCGATATTGTATGATATGTATGCAAATTTTTAAAATTGTTATTACAACAAGGAGTCTCAGCTTATTTTAAAGAGAGCAGATTTCCAAGGCTATATGCCACTTATAGTTATTGATTGTTCAAAACAAAACGAGCGTCTCAAACGTACACCCGTTGATGTACGCCTAGAATTTGAATCGAAACATAATTTTCTACCAAATATGCCAACTTACTGCATGATCGTATTGTGCAATATCATTCTCTGAGTGGCGACGTTTAGAAGGTGTTAAGTGGTTGAAATAAGATAAAATACATGTAAATTATTTTTTAAAAAGCTGTCAATCAATATGGAGTATGTCATTCATATGCAAGGCTTCGAGCAGGATGACAATGAATATAATCTTAAACAGCATCATTTTGCCTCTCAAAGACGATTCAGAGCCTATAGTATTTTTATTTGAGAAGCCATTTTCTCGTTAACAATATGTAGGTCATATCAGAGCGGAAAATAAATGGTTTGAAATGAATTATCATTATTATAGTATTCTATGCAATTCGAGGCAGTTTTGCTGCAATCAAATTGTCATTACACTCTTCCTCTACAAGGCGTTAGTGGAGGCTAACGTCAAAGATACGGGAGATCAGCGCTGTGAGCTAGAAGAGTTCTGGATCACCGGTCGTTATGCGGTACTTCACCTGACTTGAGGACACGTGATGTCAGTGCTATGATCTAAGATAGTTCTATACCACCGGGAGTTATCTAGTACTGTATTAGCTTATCAACTCTATTGTATTATTTTCATGTATGGGTGGTTCAATACGATGTCCAGATGTCTCTGAACGACTTCTATGGGGAGTTTTTTATTTCGTCGGTAGGAAAGCATGTCCAAGTGTCCCGAAACAACTTCTACGTAGACTATCGTGTTTTCGGCAGGCAACGATATGGAGGTATGTTAGGAGGACTTACGTGGAGTTTAGTTTGGACGATAGGATACGATGTCCAGGTATCTCGGATTGACTTCTGCGAGAAATTTCGTGTTCGGACGATACAATTTCATGACTCAATATTCAATATGATGTCCTGTTCGTTATGGACAAACTCCCCGTAGAACTCGTCTCTTAAAAATTTCCCTGTAGAAGCCCTATTTAATATATATGTTGTTCAAAATGGTCTGCGAAATATCACCTTTTTCAAGCGAAGGTTGTTTTCAAGCAGCTTTTTATACGGAAGCAACGATAGATAAATTACCTATAGGAATATAGATTTATAGATCGAGAATACATAGGAAACTTTTTTCTATGCTTTACTGTAACTCTACATATTGAAGAAAATCTCTTTTTGATTATTTTTCATATGACATACGTGGCTTTTTAATTAAAAGATTGCGGTAGGGAATGATTTTTTAGTTTAGAAATAGTATATAAGCATTGTAATACTGTTGGTTTTAATGAGTTGAAATATAGCAAACTAATGACAGAAGTAAATAGTCCCGTGCAGAAATATACTCGACATATCCCTACTTGAGGCTAGATCCTAGTCAGTATTACTGTTGATTTCCTCATGTAGATAATACTCGCCAGGTCCGAGATAGATTTTCCTACGATCATCTAATAATCGTCTCATATTACTTATTATTTTCTCAACTTTATTCAGATTTCTTTATCTTTTATAGATGTTACAAAGAAATACGTGTTTCCTAAAGTGACAATTCTTTAAGTAGGAAAATTAACGAAATGATTAGGCTGTATATATTCAATCTAGTTAGATTTCCTTAACTTCTATCTATTTTGAAAAAATGACGTTTTTCTAGGTAGAATCTGCAAAGTATGGGAATTAAGGAAATGATTAGGCTTTTTATTTTGATTATAATTAGATTTCCTGAACTTTTTCTAATATGTGTTTTTTATAAATGTGTGTGTGTATATATGTATGTGCGAGTGTATATATATATATATATGTATATATATATACTCACTCTCTCGCTCTTTCGGTTTATAACGCTACAAGGACTATAGTTGCATACGCACGTGACAGGCACACGACTGTCCTCCGCTATACTGCTTCGGTTGAAGAAGGCAGCAATAAACCGATCACGGCAACTGGAGCTCAGTTTGGCATCTCATAGAGCCAGGTAGATCCTCGATTGTCTCCCACGCAGCGAACGGGTAGATGCGTTGGTACTTGCTCTTCGACTGTCATAGTGTGCATTTTGACTCTGCAACAGTTGTGTAAAAGGTATACTCAGTATTTTGTGTTCGCGCGCTTGTACAGATTTATTCCTATTAAGTGTGCCTTGCGTGTGTATGTGTAGTGTATAAGCTTGGCGCATCGGCGGGACAAGGGCCATGGCCCGTGTGAAGGATCTGATAAACGTGCATGGTATTTACGACACCACGCGGTCATGAATAACGAGAAAATTCTGGTGGTATTCGACGAGTCGCGAAAAGCACGCGGCCGATATTCATTAAACTATTGTTTATTATCCGGTCCTCCGCTTCAAAACGCCCTTTCGTTAATTCTGTTAAACTGGCAACGATATCAGTTTGTTTGCACAGCCGATATCGTCAAAATGTTTAGACAATTACGTATTGCTCCGGTAGATCGTGATTTACAGCGAGGCATCTGGGCGCCGAGTAGTAGCGACCCCTCGGTCGAGTGCTCTTTAAATACGATAACTTACGAAACAAACTGCGAGCCGTTTCTAGCATTACGGACACTAGCGCAATTACCCCGGGATGATCGCGGACGATTTCCTCTAAGCGCTCGATGCATTGTAATTAATACATATATTGATGATATGTTCATAGGTGCCGATGAAATCTCACGGATAATCGAAAAACGAGACCAGCTGATCGAACTTCACAAGTGCGCAGTGATTCAACTAGAAGTGGGTCGCGAATGATTCAAAAATTCTTCCCTCGCATGTACGTAAAACTGAGATTGTGTCTCCGGTACCGATTTATTGCATTGGTGCCGTCAAGAGTTTAGGCGTGCATTGTAACCCGTCGGATAATATATTCACATTCAGTACGTTGGGATGGAACACTCATTCGGTAGATATTATAAACATAAGCGTTCTATCCCAAATTGCCAGCCTCTTCGATCCTCTTGATTAGTTAGCACTTGTATCAATAACAGTGAGGATACTGATGCTTGACTTATGAATCCGTAAATGCGATTGAGAAGTACCATTACCTATAGATATACGCAAAAGGTGGATCGATTATAATATCTCGCTATCGTCGCTCCCCTCCATGTCTGTAGAGCGGTGGCTGGGAACACACGTAGATCAGGTATATCAATTGCATGATTTCTCAGATGCTTCTGCACGTGTGTATGCTTTAGCCATCTACCTGTGTAAACAGAAAAATAACGGTACCATTAGAACTTTCCTTTTAGCAGCAAATACAAAGGTTTCCCCGGTGAAAGCCATTAGCGTTCCGAATCTTGAGCTACGTGGTGCCGGAATATTGAAGAAACTCGTGTGCCACTTAAAGTCTCTCGAATTTATTAAGAATTTGCCTATATATCTGTGGACGGATAGCTAGATTATTTTGAAGTGGCTTGACGAACATCCGTGTCATTTGAAGACGTTTGTCGCTAATCACGTCTCTCACATTCAAACGGAGCTACCTGCTGCTACATGGACTGATGTTCCCACAAAACAGAATATTGCCGATATCGCGACACGAGGTGCAAGGCACAACGAATTACGTGAGTCGAGCTTATGGTGGCACGGGCCCGTCTGGCTCTCGCTGCTACCGGAGAGATGGCCTCGACAAAGTAAACCCATGCAAACGATGCATGCACGAGTTGAAATGAGCGAGCCAGATATACTCACCCGCTTTTATAGCTTGACGCGCCTTATTCGAGTGACTCCGTACTATATTCTCCCTCTACATAAATTACGCAGAATTAAAAATAATTTGAGTTCACTTCCGCCTTTTTTTACATCGGCGGAACTGTCAGAGGCCCGGGTAAAACTTATATGTTTGGCACAGGCACATGCATTTACCACGGTGCTCAAGTTATTGAAGACTGGTAAGAGTCTGCCAAAGAGCAGCCCGTTAAATAATCTCCATCCGATGATTAATAAGAGAGACGGGATGTTACGTGTAGGAGGACGGCGCTCGAGCGCAAGCGTAGAGTTCGCAATAAAACACCACCGGTACTCCCCTGCACTTCGAGTTTAAGTCGACTAACGGTAAAGCACACACATGCGCTCGCACTTCATGGTGGACCGACGCTTACAACGAATACGCTAATGCGAGAAGCGTGGATTTTAGGGAGAAATCAGCTTGTTAAATCTACTTTTCGAAATCGTGTAAAAGCACAGTGGGTGAAGCCACGACTGGCACATCAAATAATGGGCAATCTATCAGTCAGCTGCGTGACTCCAGCCCGCCCCTTTACGACTTCAGACCTCGACTATGCAGGCCCCTTTCAGATCCGATCGTCGAGAGAGCGTGGTCAATGTGCATATAAGGGGTATATTGCTCTGTTCGTTTGCTTCGCGACCTGAGCGGTGCACCTGGAGCTTGTGAGTGATCTGAATACTGTGTCGCTTATACTGACCTATCGTGAGTAGGAGGGAAATTTGCCGTTATCTGTATAGTGACAACTTTACAGACATTTGAGAAGCTGAGCCGGAACTGAAGTCTATGTTCGATGCCACGTTGGACTTCTACAAATCAATCGCTTCTACTATAACCAATGACAGGACAGCTTGAACATTTATACCTCCTACCACGCCGTATTATGAAGGTATATATGAAGCTGATATCAAAGCCATCAAGTACCACTTAAAGAGGGCGTTTTACGAGCACATACTATCTTTTCAGCAGTTTTCGGCCGTCATCGCTGAAATAGAGGCTTGCCTCCACTCACGTCATTGTCCCATCCTACCTCTGACGTAGAAGATTTAACTTACAACAGCCCACTTCCTTTTCGGTGAAACGCCTGGATTTATCGCCGACCAAGAACGACCTGATACACTCGAACACCGATTGAGCCGTCACCAGCTGATGCAACGCATCAGGAACTAGTTTTGGAAGAGTTCGTCATCAGATTATTTACAACACTTTCAGGAACGAGGGAAATAAACCGATCACGGTAGCTGGAGCTTCTCAAGCGACGTAGATCCTCGATCCTTCTCCACGCATCGAACGGGTCGATGCATTGCTACTCGATCTTCTACTATCGCACTGTGCACTTCGACTCCGACACAGTTGTGTAAAATTCTATTCTAAGTATTTTATGTTCGCGCGCTTATGTAGATTTATTTTTATTGAGTGTGCCTTGCCTGTGTGTATGTAGTGTGCAAGCTTGGCGCATCAGCGGGACAAAGGACATGGCGTTTGCGGAGGATCCAAGAAACGCGAATTCCCGAGAGTGCTACCTGAGGTATTTATGCCCGGTGGCCTCCGCTGCGGTGAGGAATGTAACCGTGCCTGTTTGACATTTGGAGCCTCAAATGCTACGCGAGTATATGCCCTCACTGATGTTCATTTCGCGCGCACATAGGAATATTCCGATAATAATTAGAGTAAGTCTTAAGCGATTTTAGGTTAAGAAATTTTGCGTGTATTTTCGTGGGTAATTTATGTACCTTTTAGGCTTCATTCTTAGTGTTACATATATGTAGAGAACACTAATAACAATAATTGTATTGCACATTATAAACATAAATTTACTTAAATTAAATTCATTTTATTTCACGGTTTTTTTCTCCACTCACGGAGTGAAGGTTTTGATACCATTTCCCCCTTTCACACGCATTCTCCTGAACGCCAATGGAACACTTCATCATTTTTATATTTATTATGTACATATATATATATATATATATAAATATATATATATATATATATTTATAGAAATGTGTGTTGTGTGTGTGTACATTCATTTATACAAATATATAGATTTTGTGTATACATCCGTACATATACATACACACATACACACACACGTACACACACGCACACTCACGCACACATATATATACACAAGGTGTGTTAAAAAAATAACGATAATTTTGGTTTTATGAAACAAATATTTATTTATTCATCAAAATCAATTGTGTCCCCTTCAAAGTAATCCTCGAAAATTTTCCAATCCTCGAAACACTTTTGAAACTCGAACTTTATAATAGCTTTTAGCTCTTTCTGCGATTCGCTTTTAATGTCATCTATGCTTGTAAAACGACGGCCTTTTAATGTTCTCTTTATTATTCAAAATAGAAAAAGGTCACATGGAGCCATATCTGGTGAATATGGAGGCAGAGGCATCGTTATTGATTGTTCGACCTTGTGGTAAAAATTCATGATGCACCATGCCGTGAAAATCGAAGAACACAGTGAGCATAACCTTCACATTCGACCGTACTTGTCGAGCCTTTTTCGGTCTTGGCGATCCAGAATATCTCCAGTGGGACGATTGAACCTTAGTTTCGACATGATATCCGTAAACCCATGTTTCGACACCTGTTATAACACGTTTTAGTAGTTCTGCAAAAAAATTAACGACTCCTGAGCAACTTCCATTCGCCGCTGTTTTTGTTCGAAAATCAACAATTTTGGGACAAATTTTGCTGCCTCACGTTTCATATCCAAAACATCCGAAAAAATTCCTTAGAATGTGCCAACTGATATGCCAACATCATCAGCGACTTCTCTTATTGTGATTCGGCGATCGTTTATAACCTTTTTTTTCACTTTTTTCACTTTTTCATCGGTTGTTGATATGCTTGGGCGTCCGGGTCGTTCGTCATCTTCAACTTTTTCGCGGCCATCTTAGAAACGCTTATACCAGTCGTAAATCCTTGCTTTACTCATAGCAAACTCACCATATGCCTTTGTTAACATTTTAAGAGTTAACCTTTGTTAACTTCACTGCATTTTATTTCATTTTTTAAGCAAAATTGAATACAAATTTTTTGCTCCATTTTTTTTTCACAAACGAAAATCGACGAGCTCAAAAAACACGTCTAACGTTAGCGGCTACCATTTAAAAAGTAAACAATGAATATTGCTGAAAATTTTATCGTATTTTAGGGGTATGTGTAGCAACATAATAAAAAAATTTTTATACAGGCGGAGTCGAGAAAGCCGCGAAATTTAAAAATTCTCATTACTTTTTGAACACAGCTCGTACACATATATGTGTATATATATATATATATATATATATATATATATATATATATATATATATATATAAACACCCACAGATCTTTACAATACGGAAAAGAATTACTATTTATGTTTTATCTTTTGTTTATCAAAGTATTATATGATCTTAAGTACTATACGGTCATATGCAACGTATAGTATCATAACTGCATTTGGGTTTTAGCATAGTGAATAACGCGATAGCTTGTGAATCGTAAGTTCGTGGGATCGATACTCAGCCGAGGTCGGAATGTTTGTCATCGAAATAAAATAATTTATAAGTTCAACAGAGGTGTTTAGTTTTCAAAATTGCAATAATTAGTGTATAAAAAATATTCAATTATTAAATATTAAAATTAAATATTACTAATTATTAATTGTTAAATGTAAATCGTAATACGTAATAATGCATATAAAAAATAATTTATAAATTCTAATTAAATGGTATGCTTACCTAAGTACGTAAATATAGTTTTTATTTTAAATTAATAAATATTAGAAGAGCCAAAAATTATTCAGTTGATCGAATATAATAATAATAAAGAAATCGTCTTAATTTCTTGTTTTTCTGACTAGATTCTGTCTAGTTTCTAACTTGGTATACCTACCAAACTCTGAGCTCGTTGCCTATATAAAATGCCAATAAAAATGGGATGAATCGGAACTAGAATCAGACTAGATTTCCCTTCTGGACCCGAACATTTAATAAGGAAAACTATCCCGATACTAGTTAGATTCGAGAATGAATTTCTACCCGGGGTGTAGCGGTCGCATCATTTCTCAGTGGTTCTCAACTTTGTATTTTTAATGCTACCGCGCCATTTGATTATTGCGGAGTAAAAGATTGTGATAGTAAAATATTGAAAGTTTAAATTTAGATTACTAGAAATTTCTTCTGTCAAAATCAGGAACTAGTCAATATCATAAATGCATTTGATAAATTCGGGTAAGTGGAAAAATGTTTCAGTAGTCAAATTGCTTTAAAATGAATGCATACTTATTTAATTAAAATTAAATTTTCTAAATTACTTAAATACGAAAATATATTGACTAGACATAACCAGAAATTATTTTGCCGAATAAGATGATAATACATTAAGTTGATAATAACATAAGTGAATTTATTAAATTTTTATTTTTCCAATGGACTCAATAAAAAGAAATATCTTAATTGTATCCAGATTTTGGTTAGAAATAATATAAAAATATTATTCAAAATTGATTTTCTTTAATAAATTCGGAAGTGTGCTTCAATCATGTATTTTTTTATCCAATTGAATTTATATAACATCTCAACTGACAAATATTTTTATCGCTCATCCTTCACCCTTTAAAAAATAATACAATTATACGGTCATTCAATCTGTGCATATAATCACCCCTTGAAAGATTGAAATATAAAAATTAGTACTAAAAAAATTTGTATAAGTTTATATATTGTCAGAATACTATATATATTAATCTATAATTAATAAGTATGTTCCATATTTATTAGAAACCTAGAAAGTACGCATAAGATATTTCGAATTAGCAAAAAATTCTAATTTTGTTAAGAAACTTGGACATCGATTTATAAGAATCTTTAATAAATTCCTACAGAAGACTGGTTTTGTTGGAAGAATCTCGAAAGAGGAAAAATTGAAGTAAGGAAAGAAAAGGGCAAGCACCACCTCTTTGGGATCGTGCAGGTGAAGAAGCGTCAAAACAAGAACCTACTAGACATATAGAAAATTACAGCGCTAAATTAGCATAACGACACTAAATAAAATATTAATAGACAGTATTAAATAGCTCCCAGCTCTCGATGACTGATTATCACGGAGGTCCTTTTCTCTCGTGCTCGGGTATAATTTGGAATCTGCCCGTATCTGTGTACCAGTTTTTAAATACAGACAAGATCTCGTATCAATTTCCGACTTTAATTATATTTATTTAATTTGAACGTTTTATCAATTTCGGCTTCCAGATGTACATACTCAGCGTACATCAGAATTGTACCGATTGTTATAAATTTTCTAAAACCCGTCAGAATTAGAATTACTTTATTATTCGTCAACATCGTAGTAGATATGTCTTTATAATTGAAGCTGTAATTACTCTTTATAAATCAATAGCGTTTATTATTCTTCAACAATATTTTTACATTGTTCAAACTCATCGCTTCTCACATTTTTATATATCTGTAATGTATTCTATTTAAAATTGAGTAATGATTTATGCACAACACAAGTTATGATTTCCAAAATATTACTGCAAGCTGGAACCAATAAAATTGTTTAATGACTATTAGATGCACTTATGCGCATTCTAAATTTTTTGAAATTTTATATATCTATCAAGATTATATAAAGCTCGTCAAATTCTAAGGTAACTTTGTCAATATTTTTTTATTACGCTTTATAATGTCAACTTGAAAATCAATATTGCAGATAACTCTTTGTTTGTCTCACCCCCCTCTTTCACTCTTTCCTAAAAAATCTGGATTCCCTGTGAGATGAAGTACTAGTAGTGCGCTTCATTCGAAAAATCAAACCGAACATCTCCGCTGTCTTCGACATAAATTCCCAGCACGATCCCTGCAGCTCACCAGTCTCTTCCGGATCACGGGTGAAGATTAGTGTATATTTCGCGGAAAATTGGCCTTTACGAGACGCGTAAGAAGGGTGGGATTGGGGAAGAGAGAGCAACATATTCAGGCGCACTCGCAACCCGCGTCATAAAGTATAGCGGGCGCACACAACGCGGGAGCCGTTCGATTTAGCGGCGTAATCCCCGAAACGGCGCGCCCTAGCTCCCCTTACGCTCGTTCTCCGCGAAAAATGTCAGTATGGCTCACTCTATGCGTACGTAGGGAGCACATAAATATGATTGGAGCCGAAGCACCGGGGTGGATTCTTCTAGAGAAAAAACCCCCTTCTTTTGGTTTCTCGTGTGCTTTTGATAGCTCGATGTCTCAGGCGATGCTCAAATTCTGCTTTTGCTTTCAATCTTCTGTTTTCTCGTATTTTAACTTTAAATATTACTTTAATTGATATGAACCGGCATTTCAAATTTTATATTAATAAATATTTTTATCGGTCTTTATATTAATAAATATTTTTATAGTCTTTATACTATAAAATATTAAACTAAAATAATAACAGTCAGACTGTTCTTGTTTATTATCATCCCCGAAGAATCTGAAATAAAACTTATTACTAAAAATATATTTGTTTAAAAATTCATAATATTAAAAATAAAATGATAGTAAAGAAAATAATAGAAATAATAAACTATATTCTATGTTAGTGAAGGACAACCTGACTGCCCTCACCACCTTAAATTTAACTTCTTTGGCGTTCCACGTTTCGAACCACTACGGTTAATTTAAGCTGGTGGAGGCAGTCAGGTTGTCCTTTACTAACATAGAATATAATTTATTATTTTTATTATTTTATTTTGTTATATTATTATGTTATCTTTAATATTTTTAATTTTTAAACTAATTTATTTTCAGTAATAAGTTTTATTTCATATTATTCGGGGGTGATAATAAACAAGGACAGTCTGACCGTCATTATTTTAGTTTAATATATTATAAAGACTATAAGACAGATAAAAATATGTATTAATTTAATTCAAAACAGTCAACATAAATACAATTTTTAAGTTTTAAAATTTTATTATTTTATTATTCATTTTTTCATCTAGTAATTATAATTATATTATATTATTGAATAAATGTGAATTAGACATACATTTGTAAAACTTCATACCGCACATTCTTCTTATAATATTTCGTAAAGCATTGTATTATACAAAAGTAGAAGGTTCACATAACAGTAGTCGCCGTTTTATGTTTATGTTTAGGCCTTTTTCTAGTCACCATATAGTTTCCACTTTCACGCCTGGCCTCAAAATTTTCCATTTTTTTTCTTCATTCACAATATCGAAACTCACCAACTTTTAATCTTTGATTCCTATTCTTGACTACATAGTTTTTCTCATCTCTTGCGTCAACTTTAACTCTCTTTTCTTTTACTGCCTTTGTTTCCCGGGCTCGCGAATATCTCTTTACGACATAACGTTACGAGATTCAATCGAACCCGTTCTCGACAGACGCTCAACCCCTTCAACGTTTCGACGCAGTTTTGCCACTCGATATGTGTCTCGTGCTGGAGAATCGTCGAAGGAACGCTCGCCTCGATATCTGTAATAGCAATACGGGACTTTCTGATCTGAAATTCTAACATCTCTTTCTCTCTCTCTCTCTCTTTCTCTCTCTCTCTCTCTCTCTCTCTCTCTCTCTCTTTGTCTCTCTCTGGCTCTATCTCTCTCTTTCTCTCTCTTTACGTATCTATTTTATTCCTTCTTTTCTTTACAATGTTTTCATCCGTAAAATTACTATAAAATTCTGTACTGATATGAGATGAATAAGTATTTGATGGTTTTTTTGAACTTTCATAATTCAGTATTAAATATTTAAAACTTTTTAGAAACTTAAATGCTATATTTAAAGAAGTATTGATAAAGAAGATTAGTCACTATAAAATACATGCAGAAGATATGTATAAAATTATTTCTTTGTGTCGTTCCAATAACTTGACATATACGTACTAAACTTATACCTATACAATTAAGCTTCTAATTACAAAATCTTTGTTCTTCATATAATAATATAATAGTTATCATCTGTTTGCATTAAAGGTCCAATGCTTTCATGTAATCATATTATATTTCATTTAGTTAATACAGGATGTTAGATTATTTAAACTAACTGCTAAAAATTATTTAAAAATATTATGCATTTACGAAATTATATATAGGTAAGTATTACTAAATGAAATAAAAATAATAAATACAATATGATGTATTACTACAATCTTTTTATTATATTGTTAAGTATTACAAATCTATTTCTGCTAAATTTATATTTTATTATAATACTTCGTAATCATTCGTATTATAAAATTCCAAAAAAATTGTCATACTCTTATAATGATAATATTATTATAATATATACAACAAATTTTATGTTCTGGTTATTCATAATGCATAAATAATGAAAATATTATTATAGTAATTATGGCATTAACTTATTACGACTTTTATGATTTTCAATATAATACCTCATGATATCTCATATTTTCAATTATCCATGTCAAGCCTTCATCACCTCACCTGTGCATTAGACATTTTACTTCGAAAATTGGTATGATACATTTCTCGTTAAATATTTTATGAATATTAGCATTGACCCTAGTTATTAATAACAAACCTCATTTCCGGATGATATTTCATAAAATTTAATTTAAATTTTTTGACGATAAACAGGAGTTGGAATTGCGGCAGAGAGTTCCTGATATATTTAATAATGGCCTCAGAAAGTTTTGTAATACTATTCCATATTTCACTTTACTGATGAGAGAAGGTGGAGTCAAGAAGGTGGATTAAGGTGGGGTCCTATAAATATTATACCAATAAATTTAGAGAAGGGATAGGGTATATAATGTAGCATGTTTTTTTTTAAATTAGTTCCTGAGAATGAACCGTTCAAAAGTCAAACAAATCAAAACGTCGAACACCAAAGGTGAATTTAAATTTAAGATGGTGGGAGCAGTCAAGTTGTCCTTGACTAACATAGAATATTGTTTTTATTATTTTTATTTTATTTATTATTTTTATTTTATTTATTACTTTTATTTTCTTTATTATTTTTATTTTTATTTTTAATTTTTATTTATTAATATAATTTATTGTAGTAATAAGTTATATTTCAGATTCTTTGGGAGCGACTATAAACAAGGACAGTCTGACTGCCATTATTATTATTTATTTATTTATTTATTTATATTCGTATCAACTACGGAGGCTATTGGCAACTACAATTCACCAAGTATAATACAATTTTATATATTCTTACATTAAAAATAAACAGTTGAACATTTTAATAGAATGGTATGAGTTTTTACAATGAATCAAGTACATATATTCCATTCATAAATTACATTTTTTATATCTGAGTGATTGTTTAAAATGGTTTTAATATCTTTATTTATACGTAATTTTCTTCTTAAGTCAGCGTATGAAGCACACTCACTGAACAAATGAGGCACTGATAATTTATTTTTATACTTTTTGCGCATGGGCTTGGTTGAATTGTTCTAAATGTAAGCATGGTCTTGTATGCTCTGTTCTTAATCTCGTATCCCCATTATTATCAACTAATGGACTATGAAATAAAACTTCAAATTTTTCTATAAACAACTATTTTTAATGATGGTGAAAATATAATATAAAATATATAACGCACCTTAGCGAAGCCAGCGAAATAATAATGACTCGAATAAACACGATCGTATTTTTATAGCCTCGGCCCCCACTAATCGACGTAGGTTTCGTGAACTTAGCGATAAAGGGTGTAACGTTACGCGACAATCTCGAACAGCTTTGTCTCGCAGCCATAAGGCCCGGAAAGAAAATCCAATCTTTGTGGACAATTTTATTTCTACATTTTGTAGAATGTATCTCTATGTTTTGATAGAGTTCAACAGCTTCCGAAAATAATCATATTTTCCACCAAACGAATGCATGCCAAAGAAAGTACAGATTTCGAAAACCTACGTTTTCCGGGCACGGCACCGAATCTCTCAATTATATACATCCATTTATTGCAGAAAATATGAAATTTTCCAGTCACAGCACTGGTTATTACAAAGCCACTCGAGATGTTATTTTATTTCAGATATTTAAAAAATACTTACTAAATTCGAATGCGTAGTTTTGCTTTAACTATATAGATCTAAATAAATTCTTAAATAAAAACTATAATAAATTATAGAAATTTCGCTGACTTGCTTTATAAATAAATAATACAAGTTTTTCTTTTCTCTGTTTATACTATAATCGAATATAATTTAAAATATCGTGTAATATATAATTTATCATTAAAATCATTATTTGTAATATAATAATTCCAGATTTACATTTCAAAATTAACATTAATTTTTAAAGTTTAATAAAATTATATTATATAATCTGTTTGTGACTAATATCCTAAAATTATCAGTCATCTTTATTCATAATTTTAGTCACGCCGAGTAACATTATCTTAATACAAACAGTTCTTATAAATATACCAATCTCAATTTCAATTTCCCGAATTCATTTTATTATAATAATTCAATCTATCTACAAATAATTCAAACACTACATACATATGTATCTTAAGATTATATTTTATATCATTGTAGTAATATGCACTTCCATTTAAATAAATAAAACAGTTACAAAATCTTAACTTGACCAGTAATTATAACTATTCGATGAAATTATATTAAATTTCGCCTTGAGAAAACTTAAACCTAAAGCTCATATTTTAATAATAAACGTTAAAATTAAATCTAAATATAACAAATATAAATTAGTCCGTAACACCCATATTATATTATGCGCATTATAATGGCCTAGAATGATCAATGGTTTAGGCAGCTGATTCTTTAGGTCTTCTCAGCCTCGTAGTCGAAAGTTTTGACTATTTGGCAAGTAAATATTAAATATCGATATCTTACTCGGTAAGAAACATTTTAGTGCCACTGCTTCTAGGTCGCTTTATAGAGCTAAATTTTTTGCAATTATATTTTTTTCGAGATTAATCGCTACCTCTCCACTTGCTTGCGTACTATCACGGTTTTTATAGTAATGATTATAGCCATTTATTTTCGCACATTAATTATTTTTGAAGTGGATTTCTTGTAAACAGATTATGTTTGGAAACGTATCATATATTAGCTGTTGTAAGTGTGTTATACGTTTGTAGAAGCGATTGAGATTCCATTGAACAATACATGTAGGGACGATTATAGAATCGTTGCTATTATTAATATAAATGTGAAAGTTGAAGTTAAGTATTCTGCTTAGTTTTGGTACTTTCAGTATCTAGCAAAACCATGTTCGATTCAATTTTTTTTAATAATTTTTGTAAATTTAGTTTTCATGCTTCTTACCGTAAAGAGAGAGTATAAGATTCTCATCATCATGGAAATGATCCACGATGATGGTATAAGTTAACACATGAGGGTATACGTTTTTCATCACCGGCTATCCAAGTATATTCTATTGCTACTTCGTCTGCTTCTGGACTATACATTGCATTATCTATAAAGCTTTTAAAATGTAAATAATTTCAAGGATATGTACAAGAATTTTCTGTTATTTCATTTTTTAAGGGTCAAGTAAAGTTTGCACATTGTTTCCAATATATAACTGGTCGGTTTATTCTTTTTTTTTGGGTTTCTTTTTCTAATTTCTTTGGAGTTTAGTATATTGGTTTTCTTGTAACAAATTTAGACTCGAAGCGGAATCAGTATCAATTTTAAGTTCAGAAATTGAAGCCGAACAGCTTGAATATATCGAAACTGTATCAGAGTGAGGTTACTGCTGGGGTTACTGATATACTGGCGTTACTTCCTTCAGTGTATTCGCCAGGATAGATTGAGTTAAATATGCATCTAAATTAGGTATATTACTGAACAGACATTAGACAAAATAATTCTTTTGGCTTGACTTATAAGTGGCCTGATTTGTAGACGTTTACCTTTAAGAGTAATTGTTTTGTCCTTTAGTTATTCTGCAATTTCTTTCGTTGACAGGTATAAACAAACACGATTTTTAGATATTTTGGAGACAAATATTATATTACTGGTACTCGTGAGTCTGGTAATTTCATAAACGTATTCTTTCGTAGTATATCCTTCAATAGTATCCAAAATAATGGCTTGTTCTTTTTTTTTGGAAAACAATCAGACCTGGCAGCATTCACATAACTCCTTGGGTTCTGTACAACTCCATGTTGATTAAAATAAGTGAGCCTATGTAGTCAGAGGAATCCGTTTGGTAATTTGCAGAGTTAAAAACTTCACTGAGTTTAAATTATCCAATCATACTTAAATGCCAGGTAATATAGCTGTATGGAAATTCTAGAACATTCAAAACAAAACCGTGATTTATAACTCGCGGCCGAATATTTACTTCAGTCTGTAAATACATTCGAAAAGTACGGTATCTGCAGAGGAACTGTGTCATTATTTTATATTGGAGTTCAACGATGTTCTTGGTAGAAGGCATGGTTTGCGCGCCCACCGAAAAATGGTCATCTAGTTTTATGGCAAGATTTGAAGAGGGTACTTCCTCTGCTATTTTCGATTCATTCCGATATATATATATATATATATATATATATATATATATATATATGTATATATATATATATTTTTATATACTACATATCCGCTATTCAGTTTTTCTTTACTGAATCTTTTCAACATTTTAGTTAATATATTATATTATAAAAACTGTACGACCGATAAAATTATTTATTGATTTAATTAGGAACAGTCAACATAAGTACAACTTTTAATTTTACAGATGAGAGACGTTAACTAAAAAATGGTAAAAGACCTCTGGTTTGATAGTTTTCCGTTATCTTAGAAAAAAGACGTTTTCATCTAGATAATATAACATGTTCTCTACCGTCGATCAAGCTTCCACTCTCTTTCAACTTTTAGTTCGCATTATACTAATAAATATCGATGTCGTTCCAGTAGTAATTATTCTATTGTTCCAACAAGCTGTTGGCCATTATTGGATTAATTATAAAATATCTAAAGAAAGAAATCTTTTCTTTAAAATTTATTTTTCACCATATTCTCTTATTAAAAAACGAATAAGAAAAAATACTCCGTCTTATTATTATCAAAAAGTTGAAACTGATAGAATAAAATAAATATATTCTTCTGGAATTTTTTATTAAATTTAAAATAACTAAGTGAATATACAGACTAAAATTAAGTCAAAAGAGTATTTTTCAATTTGACTTCAACTTCTTTATGGTGTCTATATAAAGTTTTATCAACATAATATAGAATTTTTCTTGTTATAAAATAAGAAAAAACAACGTTTATTGAAATTAATATAATATTCTTTATTTAAATAAGTATAATTGTTTTTCTTTACACGAAATCAGGAAACACTAATGTTAAACTAATGAATGTAAAAAACAATGAACGATACTTTATATATATGTAATGGAATATAAAAGTGAAATAATAATACAAGTTGTGTCGCTAATGTTCACTGCTCAGTGGTTCCGCACGAAGTGAAGAATACGCAGAGATTTACTCTGCTCCAAGCAACAGTTGCAAATCGGGTGCAATTATGTCTGGTGTCAGGCAGCTGTCCTTCATACCTGCACATTAATCCGCTACCAGATTTGTATACTATTCATCTGAAATACATATATCGTTGTCCCAATAGCATTTTCACAACACCCTTCCTCAACGATGTACAGATCGACGATTTAGTTGTATGTCAGTCCTGCCATTTCTGCAAAGCTTCTTAATTTGATTTTTCCCAGCGGCTTGGTTAACATATCCGCTATCATGTTTTCAGTAGGACAATATTTGTAATTCATGATCTGCTTGTCTTTCACATCTTTAACAAAATGAAATTTTGTATCTATATGCTTTGTTCTATGATTAAACTTTTTATGTTCTAAAAGTTTCAAACAACTCTGATTGTCTTCGTAGACCAAGGTAGTTTCTGGTACTTTTCCTTCGAAGTCTTCAAGTAAGCGACGAATCCATATGCCTTCTTGTGTCGCTTCTGCAAGTACAATGTATTCGGCTTCTGTTGAAGAAAGTGACATGCACGGTTGCTTTCGACAAGTCCAGCTAATAGGCGATCCAAAGTATTGAAAAATGAAGCCACTATTTGACTTTCTATCAATACGATTTTCAGCCCAATTCGCATCTGCATATCCGATAAGGTTCGATAAGTCTCCTCTTCGTCCCAGTCGTAGTTCGGCATTTATTGTGCCATGCAGGTAGCGAACAACTCTTTTTGCTTCCATCCAATCTGTTGTAGTAGGATTTTTATTGTGCTGACTTAAAATTGTAATACTTGCAGCTATATCTGGTCGCGTGTTTACCGCGAGATATAATAGGGCACCGATGAGCTGTTGATAACGCTCACTTTCCGGCATTGGTGTTATATCATCTCGAGCTTTTAGATATCCTTGATCAAGAGGAATATTAGATATTTTACCGTTATGCAAACCAAATCTATGTAAAATTTTTTCTATATATTTCTCTTGTTTTATGTAGAATATCCCGTCTTCATTTCTCCTTATTTCAATTCCTAAATAAAAGCTGAGATCACCGAGTTCTTTTAATTGAAACTTGATTCGTAAATAATCTGCGACTTCGTCGATTGTCTTTGAATCTTTAGCAGCAATAAGAAAATCATCGACGTAAACGATCAAATAAATTTTATTGTGACCATCATCCTTAATATACAGACATAAGTCTGCTTTACTTTGTTTGAATTTATATTTAGTCAAACAATCGTTCAAGCAATCGTTCCATATTTTTGCTGCTTGTTTTAATCCATAAATTCCCTTCCTCAAGCGGCAAACCATGTTTTGTCTGTCTTGAGTAATATATCCGTCCAGTTGTCTCATATAGATGGTTTCATGAAGCTCTCCATTGAGAAAAGCCGTTTTCGCGTCGAAATGTTTAATTCGGAGATTATTTATGCCTGCTATTGTTAATAGCGTGCGAAGAGTTGTCTGTTTTACGACAGGCGCAAATATTTCATCATAATCTTCTCCGTATTTTTGCGAGTAACCGCAAGCGACAAGCCTGGCCTTATACCTTTCTATATCTCCGTTAGCATTTCTTTTAACCTTGAAGACCCATTTACATTTCGTAATGTCTCTTCCTTCTGGTTTCGGAACGATCTCCCATGTGCCATTTTCATGGTGCGATTGAATTTCTTCGTCCATAGCCTGTTTCCAATTATCTTTATTTTCTCCCGATAGTGCTTCTTTTACACTTCTTGGTTCGGGTTCTTCTCTCGCTAAATGTAAAGTACCCATATATCTATCCGGCGGCACGCCCCTGTTAGGCCTTTCAGAGCGCTGTATACCTGAATGCTCGCTTGATTCAGGTATATTTCCTTCTTGAATATTACTTTCGAGAGAACTATCTTCAAAACTTGTATAAAGATCGTTTGGTGATGCTATAGAATTGTTGTCCTCAAAATTGTCATCTGTGATTATGTCCTTATTGTCTAAAATGACGTCACACATATCTTGAAGTGGAGATTTTTCCTTGATGCCTCTTTTATCGATAAATTCGACATCTCGAATTATTTTTATTTTATTTGTTGTTATATCCAGAAGTCTATAAGCTTTAGATTCACTGGAATAACCAACAAATATCAACTTTTCACATTTCATATCCAGTTTTTTTCTTTGTTCTTTCGGAATATGCATGTAAACTGGACTGCCAAAAATCTGTAAATTTTGTAAATTTGGTTTCTCCGAGTACCATAATTCATATGGAGTTTTTGTTGTCGCTCTACTGGGTAGCCTGTTCTGCAAATAATTTGCAGTCAAAACAGCTTCTCCCCAGTATTTCTTATCGAGCTCCGTATCAAAAAGCATGCATCTTGACATGTCGAGCAATGACCGATTTTTTCGTTCGGCAACGCCATTTTGTTGTGGCGAGTACGGTGCCGTATATTGCACGAGGATGCCTTCAGTTTTCAAAGAGGATTGGAGTTCCTTATTGACATACTCCCTTCCTCGATCTGACCTAATTATCTTCGGTACTTTTCCAAATTGTGTCTTGACCATCTTTATATATTCCAGGGTTAAGGCGGCAGCTTCGTTTTTCTGGCGCATTATATAAATATACGTATACCTAGAGTAATCGTCAATGATGGTCATAAAATATCTGTTGCTACCTGCAGTTAGGGTCTGCATTGGGCCGCATACATCTGTATGTATTAAGTCGAGAGCTGCATGCGTCTGTGTCTTAGATTCCTTCGGGAAAGGTTTACGAGCTAATTTCCCCTTGATGCAGTCTTCGCATACGATATCCTTTCCGCAGTCCGTTATTTTAATACCCACAGCTAATGCATTTTTCTCCAATGCCTTAATTGCTCCTGTAAGACGATGTCCGAACCTTCTATGCCATACGTGATGACAATTCTCCGTACAGCTGTTATTTATAGCTATTGCCTTCCCTGCAAAGAGTTTCTCCGCCCTTAATTCGTAGAGACCGGAGGCTACCTTTGCTATCGCTAATACTGTTCCACCTTTCATAATTTTGCAGCTGTCTTTTTCAAATATAGTCTTATATCCGTCGTTTGTTAGTTTACTTACGGATAGAAGATTTGCACCTAATCCAGGGACATACAGTGCATCATGCAATTTTATGACTGAATTTACTTTATTGCCGTCTGTACATTTTATTGCTGCAACACCAATTCCTTCTATTTTGACACGATTCTCGTCATCCGCAAGGCGTACGTATCCTGTACCGCCTCCGTCGAGCTTCTCGAAGAAAGTTCGCGCATGAGCCATATGACTGGTCGCTCATGAATCTATTATCCAGCATTCTTCAGTTTGGGTTCTGATGCAAACTTCTACTTGAGCTAAATAGCAACCGTATTGTTCTTCGCCAATGGAACTTGAATTGATCACTTTATTTGCCTTTTTTGGTTGTTTAGCCAGCCATTCCTTATATTTTCTGCACTGTTTCTTGACATGGCTATTTTTCTTGCAGAAAAAACACTTCAAGTGTGAATTTTCTATTTTCCTTTTATCGGCATATATGGTCTTCATAGCCGTTTCATTTGATGCATTATTTTTTGATTCCCATGCATCTTTACGCCTCATAAATTCATCAATCAGCTTACCTTTGACGAAATCAAGTGTAAGGTCCTTCTCCGGCCTTCCCTCTAAAGACATGATGAGGGTACCTTAAGATTCCGGAATACTGCACAGAAGGATTCCCACAAGTGTGTTGTCATCGATATGATGGCCCATTCCAAAAAGTTTATCTACGTATTCACATAACGTAGCAATGTGCTCGACCATATCACCACCCTCTTGCATTACACTATGGTAGAGTCGACGTTGTAAGTGACTTTTACCTGAGAGAGTAGATTTTTGATGATAGTCTTTCAATTTGTTCCATTGTTCACGCGCTGATTGGGAATTTTTGATAAGCCTGAGCTGACTGTCCTCTACTGATAAGTCAATTGTAGCTTGCGCCGCTTCATCCTTCGCGGTCCATGTGGCATCAATTGTAATAGGTGGCTCGTTCTTAATGACTTCCCACAACTTGTCACGCATCAACATAAGCTGCAGTTTGTAGCTCCATGTTGAATAATTTTCACTGTTGAGTTTTTGAATTGCTGAACGAAAGTCTGCCATTCTTCACTTTATAAAACTCACTTCACTTTTATGCACTTCCAATCACTATATCTTAAAACGTTCTATACTTTATATTGTCTTTTTTTCACTTTGTTTACACTAGGCCTGGGCCCATAACCTCTTGTTATAAAATAAGAAAAAACAACGTTTATTGAAATTAATATAATATTCTTTATTTAAATAAGTATAATTGTTTTTCTTTACACGAAATCAGGAAACACTAATGTTAAACTAATGAATGTAAAAAACAATGAACGATACTTTATATATATGTAATGGAATATAAAAGTGAAATAATAATACAAGTTGTGTCGCTAATGTTCACTGCTCAGTGGTTCCGCACGAAGTGAAGAATACGCAGAGATTTACTCTGCTCCAAGCAACGGTTGCAGATCGGGCGCAATTATGTCTGGTGTCAGGCAGCTGTCCTTCATACCTGCACATTAATCAGCTACCAGATTTGTATACTATTCGTCTGAAATACGTATATTGTTGTCCCAATAGCATTTTCACAACAATTTTCATTATAAAATGACATTAATGGTTCTATATTATTATACAAACTACAAATATAATAAGTTCTTACATTTCTGTTTTTGACGATTGATGAGCAATTCAACAGCGTACGTATGTATCTCTGAAAATCAAACCAATTGAAACTAATCCAAATAAGATATATTTTATCGCCTCGAATGCGCTATATATCAATATTATAATGTTTATTGACCTAAATTAAATCTCGTTGGTAAAATTCAAAACAGAAACAAAAAGCAAGATATATTGAAAAATCTTGAGCATTTAAAAAATATTTCAATATAACAGTTCTATTGACATCGTAAGGAAAATATCGAAATATCTCCATAAATATCACTTGCGCCATGAAGTATAAATAATATATATATATATATATATATATATATATATATATATATATATATAATAATAATAATAAAAATATGTATTTTAGCGAAATCAGCCATTCTTAATTTTTTTTATCAGTTTTGACCATGGAAATCTAATTTGCGCCAATAGCCAATGTTATATTTAGAATCAGCGCCTTTCAATGTGTAAACAATGTGTAAAAAAAAGCTTTGTAACTATAAAAAAATGTAGTATAAATGAACAAGTGATATTAAATATAAAAAAATTCATTGAACTATAGATTTTATATCTTGAACAAAAGTTTCTGTGAATAGTTAACTTAAGATAACAGTTATCGACTAAAAGATCGAAACCCAGAAGTACATACAGAAGTAACATGTTCAAAATGATTAAATAATAAATATAATAAATATATAATCTATAACAATAGCTTATAAAATATCTATAATCGTAAATAAATGTTTTGGAAAAGATCTACAAAAATCAATACTTGGAATTTCATAAAAGTACTTAAATTTGAGTAAAAGTATTACATTTACTCAAAATAGTTACTGAAGGCAGTAAATTTGAAAAATCCTCTTCTCTTGACCTCTATATAGTTGTCTCACGCATGATATTGTAATTACCAAGATCCTTAAAAAGAATGCCTTCATTTTTATGACTGAAAATATCCGATTTACAGGCATATTTAATATTGCATTGCCTAATAAACATTCTTAAAAGTTTTTTAACGTACTATTAACAAAATATTAGTTTAGTCCTTGAAAATGAACTGGAGTGGTTCAAAATGTCAGACATCAAATGTAAATTTAAATTTATGGGTAAGATCAGTAAGATTGTCCTTTACTAACATAGAATATAGATAATTATATTTTTAGTTTTAGTTTTTAATTTAATGTTATTTTTATTTTATTTTTGATAGTAATTTTCATTTTAGATTCGGGGATGATTATAAATAAGGATAGTCTGAATGGCATTATATTAGTGTAGTATATTATTATATAAAGTCTGTAAGACTGAGAATATTTTTTATTAATTTAAACAAAATATGAAAAAAAAGTCATTTTTTACGAAATAACAGAGAATAACAAACTGAAATCAAAATAGGTAACTGATCCGCTAAATTATTCTGAATTTTCTTATACCTAAAAACGAGAATCTGTCATCAATATGTCAAATAAAGTGGTACATCAAAACATTGATTCTTTGAATCAAAAATAATCCTTTGAATTTTTAAAAAAGTTCTTCAAATTTGTTTTAATATTTTGACTTTCTGTTGATTTATTTATATTTCTTTGTAGATTTCATTATATACATTTAATTTAACTAAGGTATTTAAATATAGGAATGGGGTCTCTATCCGACACATTAATTAACACGTTAATTTGGCTTATGAATGACCACGAGTCCTTAGGCTTTAATAAATAAAATTCTAATTCTAATTAATGAATACAGACACAACGCTGGAATCATCTCTTAGTTGGTAGCCTTAACCTTATTTCTCACGGGATCAAATTTTTTTTTAGGACTGCTCGAAATTCGTGAGAATGACTTATTTTGTTTTCAAGATTCCGTCGCTTCGACAAAGACGTTCCTTACCATCTACAAGCGAAGCCAACTTCTTCTTACGCATACGATTGGAAAACGTATGCTCAGTTAAAAGAGAAAAAGTTAGGTCTCATAATAGCAGACCAAGTATCAGATCATTCCCTCTCCCTTGCAACGCTCAAAGCTTACGCGGGGACTAAATAAACAGCATCTTGGCCCCTCGTACACAGCCCAATTAAGCCAGATGCTCGAGTAAAAAACTACCGAGCTTGGAATCGCTCCTAACACTTCTAAATTCTGCCTCTCTCTCTCTCTCTTTCTCTCTATGAAATCCCATATAAATGAGTATCTTTGAGACGCTTTATGATTTTACACTGTCGTGCACGTAGCACTAATCCAGCGGATATAGCTTAAAACCGGAGAAAGAGGGCCGCTTATAAATGTGTGAGAGCCATGCTCGATTTCCCCGACCACTCTCGCGCTATGTCTCTCTGTTTCTCTCTCTTGTCCCTTTGGATGACACTTAATTTCCGTTATTCGTGTCCAGCTTTGAGCGTGCGACGGGCGCGACCAACGGCTAACCGGAATTGCAGAGTGACTAGCTCGCGCTCATCCAAACTCCTCTCTCTCTCTCTCTCTCTCTCTCTCTCTCTTTCTCTCTCTCTCTCTCTCTCTCTCTCTCTCTCTGTCTCTCTTGCACTTTCTCACACTTACCTTTCTGTCTTTTTACAGTGTGCAATTATTGCAATCCACTCGCGATATGCAGACCAGCGAACGTAAGCGGTATTGATGCCACGAAAAGGCTATAAAATTTAAATCGTACTTTCATTTAACTTATAGAATCATCTCGTTAAGAATTTTTCTTTTAAAACCAAGACGATGTAAGATTCTTGGGACAAATGATAAAATAATGTTGAATTAATTTACATAGAGCAAAAAAAATGTTATGTTATAGGTATTAATTTGATTATTCTTTTGGATCTTTGCATAATTGTATTTAGCTATAACTCTTTGTCTCTCTCTCTCTCTCTCTCTCTCTAAAAGTGACAATGGATTGCAAATATAGAAAATTTAATTAAAATGACGTAAACTTTCAACATTGTAGAAGTAACATTTGACAGTTGTCTTTTCTTTTTAAAATCAACTTATAATTTGATATATTACGTACGTTTTACATGACATAATTATTTTCTAGATTGTAAATTATGTTCTGATATAAGAACTTTTTTTATCTTGTAGCGAATTGAAGATTATTCTTATTTTCCACCCCGAGATTCCTTAGAATGTAAAAAGGGATATTTTTTAAAATAAATTTTGATGCACAATCAAGAAATTTTACTTTTTATATTATATTATATGAGCGTATCGCATCGTATTGCATATTTATGAATGGCTAGCCCCTCGTATAGATGAAAGATGTTTTTTCGATGAATGAAAAAATTATTTTCTTCGCCACTTCAACTACTCAATAAAGTATTTAACATCATATTCCGAAAGGTTATCTTATATATTTGATATTTTAGAGTTAGAAATATAATATTTTAAAATATAAATGGAGTAAAATATTGAAAACCACTAGTTGGTTTTTTCACATGGGAATTCCTTATAAGATGATGGTTATCTAATTATATTTTAATCTCCTAGAAAGCCTCGTAGCTAAAATATAACATCGAGGTAATCATACTAGCCATTAAAAATTTATAATCAATATCAATATATTTAAACTAAAATAAGCGAATGTTCTTTTTAAAAATACATGGTCAAATGAAAAAGAGATAAATTTGCGATGAATCGTATTGAATGTAATTGTACATTTTACTTAAAACAATCGATCATTAAAGCTAATGGCTAAGAGCATTTTATATGCATCCCTCTCTATAACAGCATGTATAGATTACACAAATACATCTAGAACTCTAAAAAATAATAATAATAAATAGTTTTAACGGAAATGCAGCTTAATAAAGTTATGAGATCTTTTACAAATAGCCGAGTTTATTTTCACATCATTTGGTTCACTTGTGGACTCATAAAAAAGAGTTAATAATCTTGAACCATCGATGTTTTTAGACGAACATTCTGCTTCTATTCTTTCTGCTAGTTCATTATTATTAAAAAAAAGTAGCTATGAACTTGCCAGGCCCGTTCCCACCAAGCTTATGCTGTTTTTTTAATCATTAATTTTTACATAAAAAAATTTAAAGTCTATACCGTAATCTCAATAAATGAAGCTTTATTGGTCAATAACTTTCAATTTTGTAACTACCTGCGTTTTGAATAGCCAAAAATATAAATACATATAATTTATAATTTATTGTGATTGAATTATAGATAACAATTATATATAACAACATACTATTTTTTTATTAGAACAGATTATGTAATATTTTTTTGAAGGATTGTGATTTAAGAGTTTAATTTTCGCCCTTAAAGAAATAGAAAATCACTGTTTTGTTAAAAGATTTCGAAAAATTCGGTTGACAGGAATCCAACTTAGACCTTTGACAAGCTTCAATTTGGCCAGTAAAGTCCAATACTTAATGATAGTAAACAATCAGATGCCCTTATTGGCTGAGTCTAAGCTACTCTCTCTCTCTCTCTCTCTCTCTCTCTCTCTATATATATATATATATATATATATATATATATATTTATTTATTTATAAAATTGTTTTAATTTACCAAATTCAAAATTCTAAAATATTTACTTAATGCAAAAAGAATTCACTGAAATCAAACCACGCACTCTTAAATCTAGTGAATATTTTCTTAATTTAAGAAAATGATTTACTTGCTACAAAACAAGTAAATATTTAAATTAATAAATATTTTTTTATTGGTCTTACAGTCCAATCAATTCAATCTAAAAATAAAAATTAAAAATAAAAATTAAATTAAAAATTAAATTAAAATTATAATGACAGTCAAACTGTCCTTGTTTACATTCACCCCCGTAGACTAATCTGAAAATAAAATATTAGCTGAAAAAATTCTTTGTTAGTAAAGTGCAGTCTGACTGTCCCCAACACCCTTACCTAATTGACGACTTCTCCAACGTTTCGAGCTCGCTACGGTTCCTTATCAGGGACTAAACTAAATCTTATATTCTAATCTATATATACCCATCCCCACCACCAAATTTAGTAAATTAAATATAAATTACCCCTCTACACACATTTTCCAAAACCAATCAATTTAATAAGGAATAATTAAAATGAATTCTAACATTAAATTCACATTATTTTGATTCCTGGAAATGTGAATACTTTCAAAATTCTCCCGTTTATACTTATTATTAATACGATGTTCCAAAATATCCACATTCACAAAATCAAAAGAATGTAAAAACTTTAAACAATGCTCTTTTAATCCGGATGTAATATGTGAGCTACGTAAACTATATATTTTTGTTCATAAATTCTGTTTTTTAAATCTCTACCTGTTTGTCTAATATAGTATTTATCACAATCCATGCAATTAATCTTTTAAACAACTCCTGATTTTAAGCATAAATCATCCCTATCTTTGCAATTATTAACCAATCTACTCAAATTATTGCTATTTTTAAAGAAAATTTGAATGTTATATTTCCGAAAATTTCTTCTAATTCTTTCAGACAATCCTCTAACATATGGCACGACAAGAATTTTGCCTCCGTTAACATCAACTCCTGCACTATGTCTATTTTCGGTATTATAAATGTCAAACAATCTCTCAACAATTAATCTATTAATAAATTGAATTGGATAACCATTATTAATAAAAGTTTCTCTTACTATCTGTAAATCATTTTGCCTAAAATCTTTATGTGACAATGTCATTTGGTCATTTTGTCTAAAATCTTTATGTGACAAACAAAGTCAGACTGCACTTTACTAACAAAGAATTTTTTCAGCTAATATTTTATTTTCAGATTAGTCTACGGGGGTGAATGTAAACAAGGACAGTCTGACTGTCATTATAATTTTAATTTAATTTTTAATTTAATTTTCATTTTTAATTTTTATTTTATTTTTATTTATTTATTTTTATTTTTATTTTTTATTTTTATTTTTAGATTGAATTGATTGGACTGTAGGACCAATAAAAAAATATTTATTAATTTGTATATGGGCAGTCGACATAAGTACAATTAAATTATTTCAAGTAAATATTTACTTGATATCGGAAAATATTTTTTTCAGTGTAGGTACTTCTCAAGATATCTTTATTTTCTTTGCATATTTTCTCTGAAGATTTGATTAATCTATTCCAAATTAATTCTAATTTAAAGTACACGATTAATGAAAAGTGAACAATTTTCATTCTGATTATATACTTTTACTTTAGAGTAAAAGTACTTTTGTGGGAACGGGCCTAACAAGTTCATACCTATATTTTTTAATAATAATGAACTATCAGAAAAAATAGCAGAAGAACCCGTGCAGAAATATACTCGGCATATCCCTAGTTCGGGCTAGATCCTAGATAGTATTACTGATGATTTCCTTATGTAGGTAATACTTGCCAGATCCGAGTTAGATTTTCCTTCGACCGTATAATAATCGTCTTACATTAATTATTACTTTCTCAACTTTGTTCAGATTTGCTTATCTTTTATTGATGTTAGAAAGAAATACGTGTTTTCTGTAGTCAACATTTTACAAGCAGAAAACTTAAGGAAATGATTAGGATTTCTATCTTAGTTTTAGTTAGATTTCCTTAACTTCTCCCTATTTTGGAAAGAATGACGTTTTTCTAGGCGGAATCTGACAAGTAGCAGAATTAAGGAAATGGTTAGACTTTCTATTTTGATTCTAGTTAGATTTCCTCAACTTTTTCTAATATTGGAAAGAACGATGACTTTTCTAGTCGAGACCTTATGAGTACGAAAATTAGATATAATACACACACACACACACACACACACACATATTTTATAAATGAATGTGTTTTTTATAAATGAATGTGCGCGTGTGCGCGCGTGTATATATATATATACTAGCATCCCCCGTCTCGGCTTCTCCCGAGAGAATAATTTCATCGATTTCATAAACAATTCAATAATATCTAAGTAAAAAGTAGTTTATATATAGAAATATGTATTTCTATAAAGAATTGACCATAATTTACCTATCGTCGTTTCTGTACAAAATACAAAACTGCTTCAATGTAGCGTCCACTTCAAAAAGTTGATATTTTGCCGACCATTTTATACAATATATATATATATATATATATATATATATATATATATATATATATATCATATCATATCATATCATATCATATCTTATCATCATATCATACCATATCATATCATATTATATAATATCATATCATATAATATTATATCATATCATATCATATCATACTAATTTATAAAGACAAGCCGTGTTTTTGTTTGTACACGATAACCGAAAAAACTGCTGAACCGATTGTTCTGAAATTTGACA
Source organism: Sycobia sp. Sy_11 (assembly GCA_018907035.1). NCBI lineage: Eukaryota > Metazoa > Arthropoda > Insecta > Hymenoptera > Epichrysomallidae > Sycobia > Sycobia sp. Sy_11. Next base: position 244,574 of record JACCIC010000327.1, on the reverse strand, counting down.
TATAGATTCTATATTATATTGAGATGGGCCTAGACTATGTTTTTTATTGAAAATCATTTTACTTTCATCAATAAAACACGGTTTGTCTTTATACATTAGTATGATATGATATGATGATATGATATGATGATATGATATGGTATGGTATGATATGGTATGATATGACATGATATGATATGATATGACATGATATGATATGATATTATATGATATGATATGATGTGCTATAATATATGATATGGTATGATATGATATGATATACGCATTCATTTCTATAAATATATAAATTTTATATATACATCCACAAACACAAACACGCACACACACATACACACACACACACACACACACACACACACACACACACGCGCGCGCGCGCGCGCACACACACACACACACACACACACACGCGCGCGCACACACACACACACACACAAACAGATCACAGTGATCACGGGGCGATCTTGTACGAGATTGCAGAGAAGAAAGTGAAGAACAAGTGCAATGAATGGATGCCCACACGGAAATGGATCATCAGATCGCTAGATTGTGAGGTGTTCGCTACTATTATATCAAAAGAGCGTTTAGAATATGGTCCACCAGGCCATCTGGCAAATGCACTCATAAAGCATATCTCTGAAGTATGTGATGCATCGAAGACTAGGTCTAAGAGCGGATTTAAACATCGTCAATTTGTCTACTGTCGGACAAATGAAATTGCAGAATTGCGCAAGCAATGTCATCGCGCACGTAGATTTGCCCAAAGGGCCCGCACCCACCGTGATACGTTTAATTATTTATTTAAAGAAGCACAAAGAGTGTTTGTCAAGGCCATTAAGGCAAGTAAGCGTCGATGCTGGCTTCAATTGTGCGCAGAGGCCAACAATGACTTATGGGGACGACCATACAAAACAGTCATGGCACGATTGAGTAGGGCACCAATACAACCCAATAGCCCGGTATTTATTGATAAGATTGTTTCCGCTCTCTTTCCCAATGACACCCATGGGACTGTACTGCGCACGCAACAGTCGGACGATATACCTCCTATAACAGAAAAGGAGCTACATAATGCTTATGCTAAGATTAGAGACAATGCTGCCCCTGGTCCTGATGGTATCCCTAATGCTGCAGTTAAGTTGGTGATACAGAAGTATCCATCTATATTTCTAAAAGTATATAATGCTTGTCTTCTTGAGGGTATTTTTTGTAATTGCTGGAAAACTCGAAGGTTAGTTCTGTTACATAAGGGCAATAAGCCACAGTCGACGCTATTAAACTGGTAGTCTGTACCGCAAGAAATGCAATCAGTGGTAAGCGATGGAAAGGTGGCATTAAACAGTATTGTGCCATTGTCGCTCTAGATGTCATGAATGCCTTCAACTCAGCGCGTTGGTCTTCTATTATGAATTCTCTTAAAGAGTTCGGTGTACCTGGCTATCTAAGGAATGTTATGGCCAACTACTTTGAGAATAGGATAATAATGTACCGAACGGATGAAGGCATTGTTTCGCATAAGGTTACTGCGGGAGTCCCCCAGGGCTCGGTTATGGGACCTATATTGCGGAATATTATGTATGATGGCGTGTTAAGGATCCCACAACCGGCTGGTTCAATAACAGTAAGCTACGCCGACGATATCACACTAGTAGTGACGGCTAAGACCCTTGAAGAACTCACTGAAAATGCCAATGAGGTAATCAGCAACATTAGTAGGTGGATTAAGTCGGCTGGTCTATAATTAGCATAGCACAAGACAGAAGTAGTTCTTGTCAGCAGTCGTAAGAAGGTAGATAGTATTACTCTTAAAGTTGGTAGCTGCCGCATTAGTTCTGCGCCATCTTTACGGCACTTGGGTGTACAGCTTGATGCCAGGTTAAACTTCAAAGGAAGCTATTAGCTTATGTTGTTAATTTTGTGAGCATGTATGCAGCGCCAATCTGGCATCATGCATGAAGAATTCAATCGTATTGTGAGCTGGCCATTGCGGCCCGTCGCCGCTCCTGTATACGTATTAATAGTGGTTACAGGTCAGTATCCACCGACGCTACTGAGTTACTTGCCGGAATTCTGGCATTCGATTTAGCTGCAGATGAACTGGCTAGGCTGTACAATATATGTGAGGCCGCAGTGGATTCTCTGCAAGGTGCTAAAAATGTGGAACGTCATTGTTCTATAGAAATATGGCAAAAACGATGGAATGATTCTAACAAAGGCTGATGGACTTATCATATCGTCCCAGACATACAAAGATGGATCTATAGGAAACACAGGGAAGTAGATTTCCACCTAACCCAGTTGCTGACTGGGCACGGTTGTTTTAGGTTCTATTTCCACCATTTTCACCTGGATAATAAGGACTCCTGCCCCATCTGTCTGACATTGGTTGAGGATGCAGAGCACATATTAGTGAGCTGCCCCGTTTTAGAACACAATGTGCGCAATTTATTAACAATATTAATAAGCCGATAAGACCAGAGAGCATTATATCAATAATGCTGGAATCTCCTGAAAACTGGGAGTCAGTAGCCAGTTTCGCAAAAGAGATGATGACCAAACTTAGAAATGCCGATAGAATTAAGCGAATGGCCCAGGATCAATTAGACTAGCTGATTCTATTTTTAATTTGCAGAGGCTGAACACCGCACCCCTGATCAGTTGTGTGGATGGAGGACGTAGGATAATGTGATAGGAAGAGAAGCCGTATAGGCTAACTAACAGCCCCGCCGATGTAATATTCTCTGATCATCCCGACGAGATGCCTTATTTATGTATAGATACATATATATATATATATATATATATATATATATATATATATATACATATATGTAGATATACATAAGTACGTAAAAATACATAATAAAGAATTTAAAAAATTGATTTATTATGTATGTTTTGTCAAGTGTTTATAAAATTATTTTATGATCTTAAGTGCTGTATAGTCATATGCAAAGTATAGTATATTAATCGCATAGTATAGTAATGGCAGTTGAGTGAATACTGCGTTAGGTTGCGAATCGTAGGTCCATGCGTTTCATACTCAGTGGAGATCAGAATTTTTTTCTTCGAAATAAAATAATTATACGTTCAACGGAAGTGTTTAATATTAAAATTTACAATAATTAGTGCAGAAAAAAATATTAATAATTATTAATTGTTATTTAATAATGTTATTAATTATTCATTAATAATGCATATAGAAAATAATTTATAAATTCTCATATAAAGTGTATGCGTTAACCTAACTACGTAAATATATTTTTCATTTTCAATAAATTAATATTAAAGAGACAAAAAATTATTCACTTGATCGAGGAAACAAAATTAGAATAATTTATAAATCAATTTCTAGATTTTCTGCCTAGATTCTGTCTAGTTTCTAACTTGTTATACCTACCAAACCTAAGCTCGTTCCCTATATAAAATGCTATTAAAAGTGAGACAAATCGGAATTAGAATCAGACTAGATTTGCCTTCTGGAGCCGAACATTTAATAAGGAAAACTAACCCGATACTAGTTAGATTCGAGAATGAATTTCTACATGGGAAGGTTCACCTAAAAACATCGATGATTCAAGATAATTAACTATTTTTTATGAGTCCACTTGTGGACCCAATGATGTGAAATCAGTAACCTGCTGGGCTCGTCAGTAGGTAAAATAAACTCGGCTATTGGTAAATGATCTCCTTACTTTATTAAGCTGTATTTGCCTTAAAACTATAATTATTTCTTATTATTTTTAGAGTTGAAGATATATTTGTGTAAACTATATATGCGGCCACATATAGGGATGCATATAAAAAGCACTTAGCCATTAGTTTTAATGATCCATTGTTTTAGGAAGTTATTGTATGTATTTTTGTCTTAATATATTACTGAATTTAGAAAAATATTTTATATAAATTTTTTATAAAATACATGAGAAAATGTATTTAAAATTCTTACTATGCCAAGACACAGCAAACTCGCCTAAATATTTTATTTTTCTAAAAAGTTTTTGTTACGGATTTCTTTTCTTTTTTAAGGATATATTTTAATTAAATTTGTTCTAAAAATAAGATTTATAAATTGTAAATTTCTTAATATGTCAAGAACATATGTTATTATGTTTCCCTTTATCATAGTTAGTAGGACATTGGACTACATCAGTGAACTAATTTTTAATTTAATTATAGAATAATTTTTCTGTTAATATTTAGAATTTTTGGAAAGTATATTATATAAATTTTTTATGAAATACATCAGAAGACGTTATTTAAAATTGTTACTATACCAAGACACATCAAACTCGCCTAACTATTTAACTTTTGTTCAAAGTTGTTTTTTTGTTGTTGCAAATTTATTGTAGAATTCGTCATGGAATGGAAAGAAAAAATGAATGTATAAAATAAAATATATATTTATGTAAAAATCGTTTATTTTTTAACAATACTTTTCTAGTAATAGTAATTAAAAATTATATGTAAATAATAAAATGAGTATATTATAACGTTGATGATGATGCTGATAAAAGATTAGAATTAATAATTCTAATTATACGGTTTATACTTTGAATGATCATTGAAATTAGTCTATAGTACTACAAACTATAAATAAATTATTATCAATCAATGTATTGCAAATCACAATAAACGTTGGAAAATGATAGCTTCAAAATTACTATTAACATCTCAATTACTAAATAAAAGGAGGCCAGAATAAATATTCAGTTAATGTATTTATTAATAGGAAAACTAGAAAGTATACAAATAGTTTACAATAATAAGGCTTGTTGCAAGTTACGGAGCTATTTCAAGCTCTTTGGTGTGGCGTAAGTCAAGATTGGTGCAATCTTATGCTGGTCGGGTCGGAAACCATCACGATCCAAGCGGGCACCGAGAAACCACACCTCTGCGTGTCCGAATTTGTTCTTCTGCCTATTAATAGTCAAGCCGGCGTCGGAAATTCGCCGCAGAATGTGTTCGAGCCCCCCGAGGTACTCGTTAAAGCTCTTCGTAGCGATGATGACATCGTCGAGGTAGGTGAAAGTTAGCGGCTCCATTGCAAGGCGATCCGAGGTAACGGAGACGGTGTAAAATTGTAGCGAAACGAAAACCGCAGCACCCTCGATCGACATGGTATTGTCGCGCGGGTGGATCACCGCAGTGAAAGCGCGGTAGAAGTCTGCACTGAGCAGACAGTCGTTTTCCAAGTCTGGAATTATGATGACGTCTAACTCCATTTCGACGTCTGCAATGGTAAGCGGAAGAGCCACCAGGCCTATTATTGGCTCAATTTTTCTCGTGGCGAATCGAGCGCTAGATCCGAGAAAGGGTTGACGACGACCGAGGGCAGATGCAATCTGCTGGTCGATTGCTCCGAGAGTTGTGCGAGCAGCCCCTCCATCGAGAAGTGCATGACTGCAAAACTCGCCTATGACCACCTGTACCCACCATCGTGAATACCGATCGGGGTCGACATTTGTGGTCGAGTCAGCGGAGTCAGGGTCGTAATGTTCCTCCTTTATAACCAGGAGGGGGTAATCATCATTACCCTATGTCCTCAGAGCTGCCTGCTGATCTTCAGCGGTCTCACGGGCCGTAGAGGCGAGTGGGATCTCAATTACTCGCCCTTTTTCACGTTTTTCGAACATTTGGGACAACTGCGCAAGGTGTGGCCTGGTCAACTACAACCCCAGCACAGGAACCGTGCATCAGGGCCTGCCGTCTTACCTTTATTCCTGTCGCTGAGGGGCTTGCATACGAGCTTTCTATGCAGGGACGCTTTGTTCTTTCCTGTACGTGGCGACCTCGGGCGTGAGTCGCGACAGCTCCTCTTTAGCATAAGAGCTGCAACACCTGGCGCTTCTAAATCAGGAGAGGTGGCTCTAAAGCCCGCCTCTTGCAAGATTTCTCGCATTAAAGCTCATAAATCTGTCGGCTTCACGTCCACGGCCGCGATCTTTGGCTTGGGACGCATCCGAGACGTATCTACCGCATGGAAAGCCACTTCAGGCATTATGCAGTCTCCCGGTGACGGAGGTGGCTTATAGTTGCGCTGTGCATCGAGGACGCATTCGATCTCTCTAGCGAGGTTAATTAGCTGATATACGCTCGTAATGTTCTCCCGCGGAACGAACTTCTGTATCTCCGGAAGTAGATGATGGTTGATGAGAGAGATCTGTTTGTCCTCCGATAATCGCTCTTCGAACCGATTTAGAATCGTGAACAAACAAAACACGTAGTCAATTGTTGGCTCGCGTTTGGCCTGCGGACGCCGCTGTGCTTCGCTAATCAGCTCAGCTTGGGAGCGTCGGTCGATGCCGTAGAAGCTCCGGGCCTTGTGGCAGAACTCTTGCCATGTGGTCCAATCTTTCCGGGATAAACGGTACCAGTGTAAGGCGACACCGTCCAGGAGCTCCGTCATTGCAGTAAGCATATCTTCGTCCGTGAGCGACCTCAATCTGCGACATTCCGCGATCCTCTGCAGGAATTCCTCAACGCATTTTCTCTTGGCGCCATTGAACCGGATTTTCCATTAGTGCACGGTTTTACCAATGTCCGTGCGCTGGGCCAAGGTACTTGATAGAGTAGATCGCGTTATATTAACGGGCGAGCTCATCACATCTCGATCCATGTGATACCCCCCCCCCTTTCCAGGCCCTTGGTACGGAGGGTGGCATGGAGCGGAGAACGTAGGCTCGCCGGTTGAACTTGGTACTCTATTACTATTAGAGTGTTCGTCACTTTCCAAGTACTGAAGATCGTATGTGTCTTGGACAGTGACAGGATCGCGTCGCGGCATTTTATGCAGCTGTTGCTGAATGCTAGTCAACGTAGCATGCATTTCATTTTGCCTCTTCTGCAGATCTTGGACAGTGTTGTTCTGTTGTCGCATCGAAGTTTGTAACATATTCTGCAGACTGTCTAATGCCGGATTAATTGTCAGATCATCTCTGAAGTTAGCAGCCTAAGGCTTGGCTGCTGCATCTGATGTATGAGATGCGATTTGCGTCTGATATGTCATATCATTCGTAACACACGAGTCCGAAGACGTAGCTACGCTCGTTATGGCTGCCAGAATCGGTGATTCGTTGACTGTGCTACATGCGAGCGGTTTATACCTGTTGATTTCTGCCAAATGAAAGTCAAGTTTTGCATTTGTTGATCGAAGGCTATTGTGCTACGCCTTTGGCCGGTGCTCGGATTAACTTCTCGAGCCTGCTGTGTGTCAGCTGATTTATCAGCTTGCTCGACGTATGTTGCTTCCATGTTATTTAGGATATACGTTTTTGTTGCATCACGCATTGTCGAGGTTACCATTATTTTTAATAAATGACTATCTCTACGTGCGTGTATTTTTGCGACATCGCCTCCAATTTCACATTCCACAAAGTCTCCCGTGCTATACTTTCCTGCCAGTCTGCGGTATAGCCTGTCAGCCCTTTGAAATAAGGAATCATCATTTTTAAACCAAACTCCGTTGTTATGATATCTGTCTCCTCCTCGCATAAGCTCTGGAGCCAGTCATCAAAGTCGTCTGAAGGGTTTGCCATCATTTATCTGTTTAATTGACGGGGAACGAAAGAGAGAAGAAAAAAAAACAAAATTTGATCTTTATTTATAAATTAAAAAAAAGACGAGAAATTTGAAATCAATTAATTAGAATTGTTAAATAAATTTTAAGATTAATTATTTAACTAGATGCATGACAAATTTCTCGGCGAGTCTTAATCGAGTGCTGTTAGTAAGCAGACGTGTTTACATATTTCTCCGCATTCGAGTAAAACCAAGCGTGTAAGCGGGCTTAGGCCTTTCTAACGTCGCTCTCTCACAAGAGCACCATAGCTTCCCAGCCATCTGCCAACTACGATATACCTACATTTACAGTTAAAAAATCTACAGAAGTTAGTTATGCAAGAATCGCTGAAGGACTAAAATTCCCGAAACGAGAACAGGGACTGATCATGGATTGTGTAGATGGATTCAATCTGAGTGACTATACGTGTGCAGTGGGAGACATAGTGAGTCCTAAAAATGTGCTTTTTGCATCTAGAATCTCCAAGAATCGAGTATGTCTCTATCTAGCTGATATAAAACTGGTGGACGATCTAACAGAAAAAAATGAGTACATATTAGTAGAACAAAAGAAGGTAAATATAAGACCTCTGGTTTCAAAAAACAAAAGAATAATTTTTTTCAATGTTCCTCCTAATATCCCAAATAGCGTGCTTGAAGATGTATTGCAGCAAATAAATGTAAAACCTGCATCACATGTCTCCATAATAAAAGCCGCATTAAACAAAGACGGATATAGACACGTAGCTAGTTTCCGCAGACAAATATATATCAAACCCGAAGATGTTAAGAAAATTCCAAATGTATTTAAAATTAATTTAGATGAAGTCAATTACTATATATACAGCAGTACAGATACTCTGAAATGTTTCATCTGTAATATCGAGGGTCATTTAGCAAAGAATTGCACTGAGGGTTCAAATGTAAACAAACCGGCAATACCAGAAAATACCACCAAAATAAATACAATATCGACAATCGACGATAAGTCTAATAAAGTAAACATACTCGATAAGATTATAGTAACACTCACAATACAACTGATATCAATGACCATGCTTCGCGTACAGCTGAAATTACAAATGAAAATAAGAAGTTTCACAATATCAACGAATTCAATAAGAGAACCCAATCACAAATTAGCTCTAATACATCACAAACAGACTTAAATAAAATATGCAGTCAGGGCAAGACCAACACACTTGAAGCACCCAAAGTTAACTTTAATAAGAAAAAACAAAACTGAAATCGAGGAACGATATATGCAAAATAGTCAGGAGATCAGAGACGTGAAAATCAAAGAAAATCAGAGTAAAGATCTAACCGATAAATTAGATAAAAAATTAAGTAGTATAAAAAACTACCTAAACACCGCAAACACTTTATTCGATTATAATGAATTTAAAAATCTATTAGAAAATACAAACAAAGTAAAAAATCCAACCGAAATAATATTACAGCACACTGATGACTTAGAAGCTTTTAAAAAATTCATAAGTGAGGATGTATACGCAAATGTACCAGACACCAGCATAAAAAATCGTTGTACACGCTTATTAAAAAGCCTTGAAAATCTTAAGGCAAACATAACTCCTCAACAGAGCCCAATTAATTCTGATTCCGAATATTAACCGAATATAAACATAACACAATGACACAGGTCTTACAGTGGAATATAAATGGCTTCAAAAATAATTACGAAATATTGCAACATTTAATCATCAAAGAAAATATAAAAGTAATATGTCTACAAGAGACGAACATAAAACATAACCAATCCAGTAAAATAAAAACTTCACTTGCTATGAAAAAATCCGCACAGACTGTCTTGCAGCTAGTGGAGGAGTTAGTATTTTTATAAATAATAACCTCCACAGCTAAGAACAACAATGGAAGCGGTAGCGGCTAAAACAATACTTGACAATAAAACAATAACCATATGTAACGTATATTTAAGTAATAAGAAAGACATAAATATTGAAGAACTAGAAGACGTAATATCCCAGCTACCTTACCAATACCCCCTTTCCTTCTCGTTGGAGACTTCAACAGACAGAATACTCTCTGGGGCGCAGAAAAAACCGATAAAAGAGGTAAAATTATTGAAAACCTAATAACTAATAATGATTTAATCTTAATAAATAATTTAAATCCCACGCACTTCAACGTTTCAACCGGAAAAAGTAGTTCTATAGATCTCAGGTTAACCTCTAATGACATTGCAAACAAAATTAAATGCCAAAGTTTAGAATACTTACACAACAGCGATCACTATCCAATAATCCTCCATTTAAATCAAGAATATACTCCTGTAGAAATACATACACCAAGATGGAAATTTCAGCAAGCAAACTGGCAAAAGTATAAAAAATTATGTAGTACTAACATAATCGATTTAAATAAATATCTAGATGAACGAACAGAAAATGAAAACATAGACATAGACATAATCATTCATAAGTTCAACGACCTAATAAATGACTCGGCAAATCAAAGTATCCCGAAAACCAAGGGAAAAAACCAAAGGCGCAATACACCATGGTGGAACACAGAAACAGCAATTAAAAACGCTAAGAAGGCTCTTAATAGATACAAAAGAGCAAACACGCTCGAAAACAGAATTGATTTTAAAAAACTAAAAGCAATTGAAAAATAAACGATAAAAACAAGCAAAGAAAAATAATGGCTCAAATTTCTAGATTCAATAAATCATTAAATATCTCCTAAAGAATACTGGAACAAAATAAAATCAATCGAAGGCTGTAAAACAAATAAAATACCAACCTTATTAGAAAACAACAAAATTATTGACAACCCTTATTTAATAGCTAATATCCTAGCAAACTCCTTCGCAAAAAATTCAAGCAATGAAAACCTCTGTAAAGTATTCCTAAACTACAAAAGCACATTACCTCCACCAATAGATCCAATGAATGAACACGAAGACAACCCATTAAATAATGAAATTACAATAAAGGAATTAAATGAAGTTCTTGACGCAAGCAAAAATACAAGCCCTGGTCCTGACACTATACCAAATATACTTCTAAAACAGTTACCAGAAATTGCATTAATATGTCTGTTAAAAATATTCAATATAGTTTGGACACGTAAAATATTTCCCAAAATATGGAATCAAGCAATTATTGTCCCAATACCTAAGCCTGGAAAAACAATACATGACAAACACAGCTATCGACCGATTGCGCTTACATGCTGCATGTGCAAATGGAGAAAATAATAAATAGAAGGTTAAAATGGTATTTCGAACAAAACAGCATCTTAAATAAAGCACAGAGCGGCTTTCGCAGTTCCTGTTGTACGAATGATTGTTTAGTGATTGTGACACTCGAGTCACAAATACAGGATGCATTCGCTAACAAGCAGCATTTACTCACAGTTTGCTTAGACATAGAAAAAGCCTATCTTATGAAGAGAAAGAATTCTAAATATACTTAAAAATCTACATATCTAATATATATTTTTTTATCAAAAACTTTTTATACTCGAGACACATCAAAGTCAAAGTAAACAACATCTACTCCGATCCCATAAACATAGAGAACGGTGTACTACAAGGCTCAGTAATCAGTGTAACTTTGTTCTTACTCGCTATTAATGATATTTCGAAAATAATTAAACAGCCAGTGTTTAGTACAATCTATGCGGATGATATAACACTGTTTGTTAAAGGTAAAAACCCGAAAACAAGTTCAGCCATTATGCAAAATACCTTAAATAAATTAATTCAGTATGCCAACCTGAGCGGCTTTAAATTTTCTACTACGAAAACACAAGCTATCACCTTTAGTAAAAATAGAATAAACAACGATGATGTGCAATTAAAAATGAATAATATTAAGATAAATACCATAAAACAAATTAAAATACTTGGGCTCATTTTTGACAATAAATTGAGCTGGAGGCCGCATATTGAAAACCTAAAAAATCAATGCGTACAAAGATTAAATATATTAAAAGTATTATCCGCCAAAAATTGGGGAGCAAACATAGAAACACTTACCAATACTTATAAATCTTTAATACAGTCTAAAATAGACTATGGAAGTATAGTTTATGGATCAGCAAAAAAAACAGTTTCAAGTAAACTCGATCCAATTCTGAATTCTAGTATGCGGATCGCATTAGGGGCATATAGAACTAGTCCAGTTATAAGTATGTTGAGTGAAAGTAATATGCTACCATTAGAATTAAGGAGGAAAAAGCTAACTTGTAAATACGCAGTTAAGTTATCGCATTTGCCCAATAATCAAGCAACAAGACCATTACAAAAATACCCTAAAGTAAACAACAACCATTCCGAAGCGCCACCCTCATTTTATCAAGCAGCAGACGGTTACCTAAAAGAATATAAAATAAATCCTTTAAATTTCTACCCAATACAAAATAAAAATCATCACTACTGGGAAACTACTACAGACTGGTCGAAAAACAAAATCGTTCAGATAATATCTAATGATTTTTTACAGAAATTGGCCAAACCTACGCACATTTATACGAGCATAATCAAAACCAAAAAAGCAATAGGAGCCGCAGCCTCTCTAACAAACGGGGAAAGCATATTACTAAAATTCCCTAAAGAATATGAAGTACCATCGGCCACAGAAATACTAATACTGTACATACTAGAAAATACAAACAAATCACAAGAAACTATAATTCACATAGACTCATCTAATTTCATAAAAACACTATCTAATGACTCGCCTAAGAACAGGAATATCGAGGAAATAAGAGACCACCTAAAAAACATTCAAAGACCGCACTATATAGCTCACTCAACAAAATCAGCTGAAGCAAAAACCAACACACTTCACTTAGCCAATATAGCGACTAAATTAAAATACTATCAATACACGTCCAAAATTAGTCAACAAGAAGCCATTAGAATAATAAATTCAAAAATAATGGAAGAATGGAACACAAAATGGAAAGAAGATCCCAGTAAAAATCTTCTCAAAAAAATGAAACCGGAAGTATACAGAAGAAATCCAACCACTAACCTTTACAGAAGAAACCAAACCGTTATAACAAAAATTCGAATCGGCCACATGGCCCTTACTCATCAGCATATGTTGGAATACATCAAAAATATGCATCATTCGATACTGCTTGTGCATGAACACGACCGTTACTATATATTAAATAGTACTGCAGGGCCGCACCAATCATAGGCAAGTGTCAAGCGGAGTGACAACTTCCGAAGATATAAAAGGCAAGGACGAATGCCTATACCATCATTGTCGAGAGAGACATCAGTGCAGTTTGTGTTACATAGTTTGTGTGAACTTATTGTAATATATATATAATTCTTTTATTGTACATCGTTCGCGTTGTGTATCTTTATAATTTTGAATAAAGCTCATTTCATAATTTAATTATAGATTTCTTCCTGGAGTCGCCGAGCGGAAAAATAGATCCCTTATGGAAATGGCGAGATGTATGCTTTTGTATGCGAACATAGAGAAAAAGTATTGGGGCGAAGCAGTGACAACAGCAAATTTCCTACAAAATCGATTGCCGACGAAAGCAACAGAAAAAACGCCATATGAACTGTGGTTTAAAGAAAAATCTTTTGTTAAAAATCTGCATATTTTCCGATGCAGATCATTTGTGTTTGTGCTGAAGGAAAATCGCAAGAAGCTGGACGCCAAATCAGAAAAACATATTTTTATAGGGTATTCAGAAGAATCAAAAGCATTTCGGTTCATCAATGCAATTACAGGAGCCCTAAAAATAAGTCGCGATGCAATATTTATCGAAGGCGATCAAATACACGCAAACCCGCATTCAGAAGTTGAGTATATTTCTTCAAGAAATAACGTACAAGAAGGAGCGAACCGTGAAAGTGACAGTGAAGAAGAATCTACATATTCAAGTGCAGAAGAAGAAATATTTGAAACAGAAAGTGATAAACAAACAAGAATGTCAGAAATTCCAATAAGGAGATTTTTAAGGGATAATAAAGGCGTCCCGCCCGACCGTTACGTTGCAATCTCCAAATTTGCAGCAATCACGTAAGATGATCCAAGGAATATGAAGGAGGCATTATCAAGGCCAGATAAAAACGAATGGAAAAGGGCAATGGACGAAGAATGTGAGGCATTGCTTCAGAACGATACATGGGATATCCTAGCTGCACCGAAAGACAAAAATATAGTATCTTGCAAATGGGTGTATAAGACAAAGACAGACCGAAGAAGTGGAACAAAAAAATATAAAGCCAGACTCGTCGCACGCGGGTTCTCACAAAAATTTGGTGTAGATTACGATGAGGTGTTTGCACCCGTCGTAAAACAGACTACATTTAAACTTCTACTCGCCATTGCAGGTAAAAGGGGATTAACGGTGAAACATTTCGATGCTAAAGCAGCCTTTTTAAATGGTGATTTAAAAGAAACTATTTATATGAGGCAGCCAGAAGGATATGAAGTAATTAAAAAAGGACAGGTGATGGTTTGTAAGCTGAAAAAGGACTGTATGGATTAAAGCAAGCAGCCAACATTTGGAACAAAAAATTGAACTCAATCCTCAAAAGTCGAAATTTTGAACAGAGCAATAATGACGCATGTCTATATGTAAAAAGACATAATCACAGTATGATTTACATAATTATACATGTAGACGATATTCTCATAGCCGCCGAGGACCTAGCAGTGATAAACAGCACAGCAGAATTTTTGCAAGAAAATTTCAAATTAATTGATCTAGGAATTTTACACAATTACCTAGGAGTAGAAGTGAAGAAAAATAGGGACGGATTCTACTGCATAAAGCAAACCAAATATATTGAGGACATTTTACAAATATTTGGTTTACAAGATGCGAAACCATCACAAATACCGCTCAATACGGGATACGTCAAAATGACTGATGTTCATCCTACAATGGAAAGAATGCTACCAGCAATTGATCGGAGCACTGCTGTATCTAGCTGTGAACACCCGGGTCGATATAAGTGCGAGTGTGACTATACTCAGCCAATGCAACAAGACATCTACATCTGCCGATTGGATCGAGGCAAGAAGAGTAGCCCGTTATTTAAAAGGTACAAAGGATAACGAGCTCGTACTCGGAGGCAGTAATCAAGACGGATTAATCGGCTACGCAGACGCTGATTGGGCAGAAGATAGGAATAATCGAAGGTCAAACAGCGGTTATATTTTTAAATTCATGGATGTGACAATCAGTTGGGCATGCCGAAAACAGACTTGTGTAGCTCTCTCATCTACAGAAGCCGAGTATATATCAATCGCAGGGGCTTGTCAAGAGAGCATATGGCTACAACAAATAATAAAAGATTTCATAGAGGATGAACATATTAAAACAACAATTTATGAAGACAATCAAAGTTGTTTGAAATTGATAGAACTTAAAAGAATCAGCAATCGGACCAAACACATCGATACAAAATATCATTTTAAGGACGTAAGCGATAGAAAATTAATAAATTTTGTATATTGCCCTACGGAAGAAATGGTCGCTGATATGTTAACCAAGCCTCTAAAGCGAATCAAACTACAGTATTTTGCTGAAAGAAGCGGACTCAAACCACAAGATTGAATGCATATTATCGTTCAGGACGGCTGTTGGAATACAACAAAAATATGCATCATTCGATACTGCTTGTGTATGAACACGACCGTTACAATATATTAAATAGTACTGCAGGTCCGCACCAATCATAGGCAAGTCTCAAGCGGAGTGACAACTTCCGAAGATATAAAAGGCAAGGACGAATGCCTATACCATCATTGTCGAGAGAGACATCAGTGCAGTTTGTGTTATATAGTTTGTGTGAACTTATTGTAATTTATATATTAGGAGTGTGAATAAGTCTTTCCCGTTTTTTGTAAGAGATGGCGCCACCAATACTGTGCGAGTATTCAATGGTTACATATGTCATAATCAAAGCTTATTCATATGTCAACAATTCCATACTAACACATTAGTTAAAATTTTTTCGCATCATAAATTTTTGATATCGTAAAAATGTCGAAATTTGAGCCGAGTCGACGTCATTTGCGGGAAGTTTCACTTTATTGGTTCAATTTGAAGAAATCTGCTGCCGAGACGCATCGATTGCTTCAGGAGGCTTATGGAGAAGGTTGTGTCGATGATTCAAGTGTTCGCGGATGGTTTCGACGCTTCAAAAGCGGTGATTTCGACGTGGAAGACAAGGAGCGTTCCGGGCGGCCGCAAATCTTTGAAGATCGAGAATTGGCGACTTTGCTTGATGAAGATTCTTGTCAAACGCAAGAAGAACTTACTGAAGCATTGGGAGTTGACCGAACAACCATTTCCAAGCGTTTGAAAGCCATGGGAATGATCCAAAAGCAAGGAAATTGGGTGCCGTACGAACTGAAGCTGAGAGACGTCAAACGGCGTTTTTTCACTTACGAACAGCTGCTTCAGCGACATAAAAGAAAGGGTTTTCTGCATCGTATCGTGACTGGCGATGAAAAGTGGATACGTTACGATAATCCGAAGCGAAGAAAATCATGGGGCATGGGGACTACTCGGCCATGCATCATCATCGACGGCCAAGCCAAATATTCATGGCGCCAAGCTCATGCTCTGTATATGATGGGACCAGCTAGGTGTGGTTTACTATGAGCTTCTGAAACCGAATGAAAGGATCACAGGCGAGGTCTATCGACGACAATTGATGCGTTTGAGCCACGCACTGCGAGAAAAACGGCCACAATACTCCGACAGGTACGACAAAGTTATTTTGCAACATAACAATGCTCGCCCACATGTTGTACCGCCGGTGAAAACATACTTAGAAACGCTCAAATGGGAAGTCCTACCCCACCCGCCGTATAGTCCAGACGTTGCTCCGTCTGATTACCATCTCTTCAGATCGATGACGCATGGCCTGGCTGACCAGCACTTCCATTCCAACGAGGAAGCCAAAAAATGGGTGGATGACTGGATAGAGGCCAAACCGGTCGAATTTTTTCGCAACGGGATTCGTATGTTGCCAGAAAGATGGGAAAAAGTTGTAGCTAGCGATGGCCAATACTTTCAATAATTCATTTGTAACCATTTTTTCACAATAAAGGCTCAAAATTTGAAAAAAAACGGGAAAGACTTATTCACATACCTGATATATATATATATATATATATATATATATATATATATATATATAATTCTTTTATTGTACATCGTTCGCGTTGTGTATCTTTATAATTTTGAATAAAGCTCATTTCATAATTTAATTATACATTTCTTCCTGGATATATCAACAGCATATATTTAGAAAAGAAAATCCACCTATATGTGATCAGTGAAAAACCAAAGTGAATATCGAGCACATACTGCTAAACTGTCCAAAATACGGAAAAGAGCGCATTCAATACTTGTCGAATAAAAAGCTTAATGAATTATTGAACAACACGGAAAATTACATGAATATTATAAAATTTTTAGAAGAAACAAATCTAATTAACCAAATAAGATAAATTATGTAATCTATAATGCAAAATTGGTAATAATATACAATATATACCTCAAATATTTCATATAAATAAATAATTACTGTAAATATGTTATATAATATGTCACAAATGTACAAATTCTAAAAATGACACCATGTATATAGATGTAAAAACATATGTACATACCTTTAAGTAAGTCGCTAATGGGGATGCGACTGTAAATAAATAAATTAAAATAAAAAAAAATTTCTCGGTAATACTCCAGCAATTGGAAAAACAGTAAAAACAATAAAAATTAATTAAACAATGAATTAACCACTTCCAAAAAAAAATTTTGAAAAGAGAGAATTTATTAATTAGTTAATTAATTAATGGGTATTAAATTGGTTAATAAATCAAATAATGCCAGTAACTAACACGTTGAGCGATGCTCATTTAACGGTTGTTACTAAACAGAACACCCAACAAAAAATTTCGTAAGTTTTCCCATGAAAGAATTTAAGATAAAAAAAAAAATTTTAATTGTTATTCAATTAAATTGTTATTGTATTTAAATTGATTATTGTTGAATCAAATTTAATTAATTGTTATTTAACAAAATTTTATTAATTATTGTTTGTCAACATTTAATTAATTATTATTTAATTTAATAAGTAACATGTTATTTAATTTCTCTCAATTGTTACCTTCAATTGCATCTGTTACTAATAATTTATGAAATATACAGGTTTTACTTATTATTCTTTTTATTGATTATTGCATTATTTAATATCCGTTGTTTTCATTGAGCAAAAAGAGAAAAAAGAGAAAAAAAAATAAAGAACACATTTATTTGACAAATGATGAAACTCTGTAGTGTTAAGAGACAATGGATAGTGAGAGCGACAGCGCAAAAAATCGTAATCGCAAAAATTATAGGCGACTAACGCAAAAAAAATATTTTTTTGATCACTTTGTAATTTTTTAAAGAATTTTATTTTTAGAATTTTAACAATTTTCACTTTTGAATCTTCGATTTACCAAAAAAAACTTCCACACAAAAAAAATTATTTTGAAAATATAACAAAATTTTAGTTTTTGTATTTTTCGAAAAATAAGAAAATACAAAAGTATACAAAAATACAAAAATACAGAAAACGAAAACCAAAAAATGAAAACGCATAAAAGAAAAATAAATTTTGATCTTATTATTTTCTAGCAAAAAAATTTTGCGTTAGTTGTTAATTATTTACAGGTCACCGAGTTCACAATTTTTATATTTGTCGTGTCGCGACTATGTAGTTTGATTTGTTATGCTATGCTTCCTATATGTAAAATTTATTTTATTTATATTAAATAAAATATTATCATTATCCACATTTATTATACTAAATTATCATACACATATATTTTTGGTGATAAAAAATATATTACTGATTCCTATGTATATTCATAAATTAGTATAAGCATACATTTACGATTACGACGTGTAAAACGAGAATATTTCACAATGTTGTGTAGATATATTGTGTATCATAATATCGAATGTAAATCTAAGTCTCAGATTTGTATCATAATTGTTAGACATATATTCGAAATCTAGACTTGTATTAGACTTGTATTATTACTTATATTAATTATACTTTATTATTTGACGTTAATATTATCATTATACATCTCATTATACATCAAATTATTAATCAATTCTAGATTAACTTACATTAAATTAATATAATTAAATTAAATTAAATTAGAATATAAAACATTATATAAATTAATGTCTATATAACTGTTTAAATTAATATCAGTATTGCTTGAAAAGCCGCACAAATTTTATATTCTCGCATTCGGCTATACATTAAGTTTGTGCCGCTATTCAGCATCAAACTACTAATTGGCAGTGGCCTTGACCGTGACTATTTACGTTCCCGGCTCGAAGACGAAAACACTGTCGGCATGCTGTACATTTGTACTTTTCAATATAGCTATAATTTTAGATTATATCATAAAAGTAATTTTTAGCTATACGCATAACTTGCGAAATTCGCCGGGGCACTAGCTATAAAAAAAAGATATATAATACATTATATGTATATCTATTTTTTATAAACTTTTTATAAACATACTATACCAATACTATAACAGTTTGTGCGATCCCGAGATCGTGCTGGGCGCCATATAACGGTGCGCATGTGAACCTCGAACACGAGGACGGCGGACACGGCTGATGCAGAAGATGTGCCCGGCTGGGCTTAGCCCCGAATCGTCTCGGCAAGGGAGAGGGGCGATCCGCTCAAGGCGAAACGTCGTATGCATGCGGACGCATCAGGTCAAGAAGAAGAATAAAAAAAGAGGAACGAGTAAAATAGAATAGATGTTTAATTTCATGACTCGTTAAGCGCTTACAGACCCGCGAAGTCGCGAGGCGCGGTGCTCAGGTCGAGGACCGTCGATGCGGTCAGCGATGCATCGACAACGCGCGGAGTCAGAGAAGAGAGAGAGAGAGAGAGAATAGCGGGCTGAAACTTAAAATCGGGGCGCCTATGTCGTCGGTGTCGTCCGCTGATGAGAGGAGGCGGCGGCAGCAAGTCGTGGATGCGCAGCAGCACGCTCTCGGCAGATCTAGGAGGCGGTGTTCCTGTTCATCGGTAACCCCGGGATGGGGCGATGAATCCGCATAGGCAGTGGTCGGGTGGCAGGCGCGTTAGCTCGAGCCCTGCCTTCGTGGGTGAACCTTGCGAATCTCAGCCCGGAGGGCGGCAGCGAGAGCGAACAACACAGGGAAACACGAAGAAGAACCTCACGAGGCCAAGCGACAAGAGC
This sequence comes from Sycobia sp. Sy_11, assembly GCA_018907035.1. Classification (NCBI taxonomy): domain Eukaryota; kingdom Metazoa; phylum Arthropoda; class Insecta; order Hymenoptera; family Epichrysomallidae; genus Sycobia; species Sycobia sp. Sy_11. The sequence goes on along the minus strand of JACCIC010000327.1, from coordinate 224,745 downwards.
ACTCGAGGCAGATTATTTTTCCGGTCAAGAAAAGACTCACTCGCGCGTAACACAGCAGTGCTCTCTCTACTGTTTAAGTGTTTAACTCTCTAAGTGTTTCTGACCATTTTCTATAGGTACACACGGAGTTTTATATTTTTCGGATTCGGAAATGGACTATTTACCTTGTGAGGAAATTTACGCTCGAGCAAAGCTAGGAAAGTCAAGTTCATGAGTTAAATAATTAATTTACACGCGACCCTTAAACGATATTTTATATCAACAGTGACGAAATATCCATTAAAGTTGTGATTGTGCGGTTAGAATAATGTAATAACTATTATACAGAGGGCTAAGAAAAAGGATAAATATAACACTCCCTCGCTAAAAGTTAAAACAAGATAATACGTCGAGTTTCAGTCTAACCAGCATTCTTAATAAATATAATACTATAGAGCTAGACAAGTAAATAGTACATTTGAAAACGTCTGTGAAAGTTGATTATCTAGGTTGTAGACTTGTATCTGTGACAGTTTATCACCGAGAAAAACTATGGAGATTGTTGCACAAAGTAAAAATCAACATTGATACTATGGAAAATCATGTTAAATATTTACTTTGAGGTTTAAGCTTTAAAAAATCTTAAATTAAGTTTAATGTCATCAATTAGATTTATTTTAATGAAATAATAAAATAGATTCGTATGTCATTTAATTATATTCTCTGTTGTGAGGGAACTTCTTTAATTATTAATTTAAGATAAACGTAAATATTAGTCAATAATTGAAAATATGCTGGACTATATACTGTAAAATCATGTTGGCAAAAATTTATAAAAGACTAGAAAACGTATTTCTCAATTTAATATAACTTTCAATATATGCATCTTCTGGAACTTAATTTTTATAAAATTCTTATAGATTTTATATTTTATGAAATTTTTTAAACTTGACAGAATTTTGGTATATTATGTTACTTTATTATGTATAGTTATTTTAAAAAATTCACACTTCGCGTGACATTTATATTTTATTATGAAATTCTTCACCTATTGCATCATCAATTATGCACAAATATTAGTGTTCCTTGCTACATCATCGTATAGATGTACTAAAATCTCGTTAATATGAGACAGAAAAAGTACAAGGCGAGGATGACGCAGTTAATGAAGCGTGGTATAAGGACATTAGAAATGAGGATAATGGGAGCAAAAAAACCCACCGCAGTTCCCACCGCAGTTCAGTCGTGTTAATTATTATGCGCCTAGCGTAAATTACGATTCGTCGAGTATTATCGTTTCTCACAAGGAGTAGGGAATCGAAGAGGTAGTGAAGAAACCGTTGAGCCATATAAAAAAGGCTGCTATTGAAAAGAAGAAGCTCATAGCACCGAGAGAAATCGAAGAAGGAGAGGTGGAGACAGAAAGAACCGAAGGCGTCGACGTATAAACCGAGAGTCTGTGAGGATTACATTGTCGTAAAATCTTCCTAAAAGAATTTGCATGAGAAGTGACGGGAGGCGGAGGTAAAAACGAAGGAAAAAAAAGAGGCACAGAAGATCTTGAAACGCAATAAAATATTGATGCGTCACATTCGAATAAGCAAAAGGTCAGACGTCTCTCAACACGACGTAAAGAACCAATCGGGTGGGCGAGTCGCGGTGGGCGGCGCACCCGTGCATGCCGCGCTGGGCCTCCATAAAATAGTCGGTTCCACGAAAAATTCTTCCGTTCTATGGGTGAGAGAGAGGTTTTGATACCCAGAGATCTGACTTATACAAACAGTACTATTTCATTATCAGAACTCCTAATTTTTTTGAAACCGTCAATCCATAAAGGTACTGCTACTGTTTACGCTTGTAAAGGCAATGTTTAATTCAGTTATTTAGTAAAAATATGTTATTTTTCTATATTTTTTATATATTCATAAAGTATTCATATAGATTCTTAATGTAATAACGGCTCTAGTAAGTCTATGGAGTAAAGAGAAAATATACAAATATATTATGATTTGCTTCTACATAAATGTAGTTCATGAAAACTTTACAAGTTATCTATAGAGCCACTCAGAAGCCATCGATTGCTTATTTACTATCCATATATTTAGATATCGCTGTGACTATTATTCCCATTTTTAGTAACAAATCTTGAATTCTCGCATTATATCACTGAACGAGAACTGGTTTACTAATTGTTAGCAAAAAAAAAATATTAGAACTAAATATATTATAAATTAATAAATATTTTTCATTGGTCTTGCAGTCCGATAATATCAATCGAAAACAATACGTAACAACATCAATACACATCTACATTAACATTAATACATCAATACACAAAAAAAAATAAAAACAAATATAAAAAATTAAAAATTAAATTAAAAATTATAATGACAGTCAGACTGTCCTTATTTACAATCACCCCCGTAGACTAATCTGAAAAGAAAATATTAGCTGAAAAAATTTTTGTTAATAAAGTGCAGTCTGACTGTCCCCACCACCTTGACCTAATTAAAGACGTAGTCCAACGTTTCGAGCTCGCTACGGCTCCTCATCAGAGACTAAACTAAACCTTATATTCTGATCTATATATACCCTATCCCCACTACCAAATATTAAATGATGATTGTACTTATTTGTGTACTTATTTGTGTACTTATTAAGTGGCATGAAATAAATTTACATATTAATAAATATTTTTTTATTGGTCTTACAGTCCAATCAATTTCAACCAAAAATAAAATAAAATAAAATAAAAATAAAAAATAATAAAAATAAAAAATAAAAATTAAAAATAAAAATTAAATTAAAAATTAAATTAAAATGATAATGACAGTCAGACTGTCCTTGTTTACATTCACCTCCGTAGACTAATCTGAAAATAAAATATTAGCTGAAAAAATTCTTTGTTAGTAAAGTGCAGTCTGACTGTCCCCAACACCCTTACCTAATTGAAGACTTGTCCAACGTTTCGAGCTCGCTACGGCTCCTCATCAGGGACTGATGAGTCCGTAAAACAGTCCCTGATGAGGAGCCGTAGCGAGCTCGAAACGTTGGACAAGTCTTCAATTAGGTAAGGGTGTTGGGGACAGTCAGACTGCACTTTACTAACAAAGAATTTTTTCAGCTAATATTTTATTTTCAGATTAGTCTACGGGGGTGAATGTAAACAAGGACAGTCTGACTGTCATTATCATTTTAATTTAATTTTTAATTTAATTTTTATTTTTAATTTTTATTTTTTATTTTTATTATTTTTTATTTTTATTTTATTTTATTTTATTTTTGGTTGAAATTGATTGGACTGTAAGACCAATAAAAAAATATTTATTAATTTGTATATGGGCAGTCGACAGAAGTACAATTCAATTGTTATAAATTTACATATAAAATTAACAATGAATGAATTTATTAAAGCAATTAATTTAGTTTTTCATAACACAATTTTTTCATTTGATAATAAATTTTATGAACAAAGATACGGATGTCCAATGGGGTCACCTTTGTCACCGGTTATAGCTAATTTAGTTATGGAAAAATTAGAAAACATAGCCTTGTCAAAATTACTTTTTGAATCAATGATGTTGATGATATCTTTACAATTGTTCCAGAAGTTTATGTGGATGAAATGGCGGATGTTACTAATTCTGTACATAACAGAATTAAATTTACAAGGGAGGTTGAGTTTAATAATCAGTTGAGTTTTTTGGACATTAATGTCATTAGATGTAGTAATAATAAGGTGAAACTTAATTAGTACAGGAAGCCTACTTGGTCAGGTAGGTTTTTAGAATTTAATTCATAACACCAATTCAGAAACAAAATTGGAGCATTAAAAGGTGTGATTGACAGAGCAATAAAATTATCACATAAAGATTTTAGACAAAATAATTTACAGATAGTAAGAGAAACCTTCATTAATAATGGTTATCCAATTGAATTTATTAATAGATAAATTGTTCAGAGATTGTTTGACATTTATAATACCGAAAATAGACATAATGCACGAGTTGATGTTAACAAAGCCAAATTATTGTCTTAACATATGTTAGAGGATTATCTGAAAGAATTAAAGGAAACTTTCGGAAATATAACATTCAAATTTTCTGTAAATATAGTAATAATTTGAGTAGGTTGTTTAATAATTGCAAAGATAAGGATGATTTGTGTTTAAAATCAGGAGTTGCTTACAAAATTAATTGTATGGATTGTAATAAATACCATATTGGACAAACAGGTAGATATTTAAAAAAGAGAATTTATGAACATAAATATAGTTTGCGAGCTCACATATTACTTCCGGTTTAAAAGAGCATTGTTTAAAGTTTTTACATTCTTTTGATTTTGTGAATGTGGATATTTTGGAACATTGTATTAATAATAAATGTAAAAGGGAGAGTCTTCAAAGTATTCACATTTCCAAGAATCAGAATAATGTGAATTTAATGTTAGAGTCTAGTAAATTAGATAACATTTATCATTCCTTATTAAATTGATTGGTTTTGAACATTTTTAGAGGGGGATTTTATATTTAATTTACTAAATTTGGTAGTGGGGATAGGATAGATATAGATTAGAATATAAGGTTTAGTTTAGTCCCTGATGAGGAGCCGTAGCGAGCTCGAAACGTTGGACTACGTCTTCAATTAGGTAAACGTGGTGGTGACAGTCAGACTGCATTTTACTAACAAAATTTTTTTCAGAAAATATTTTATTTTCAAATTAGTCTACGGGGGTGACTGTAAATAAGGACAGTCTGACTGTCATTATAATTTTTAATTTAATTTTTAATTTTTAATTTTTGTTGTTATTATTTTTGTGTATTGATGTTTTAATGTTAATGTAGATGTGTATTGATGTTGTTACGTATTGTTTTCGATTGATATTATTGGAATGTAAGATCAATGAAAAAATATTTATTAATTTGTACATAAGCAGTCGACAAAAGTACAATTAAATTATTTTAAATATATTATAACTAAAACTATTATTAGAATTAGCCAAATGATTGATTACTTATAATAAGATTGTTTTTTATACGATTTCATTTAATCCACCTTCTCTAATCATAAACGTATATGTCTCCATTCTTGTAAAATCTTAATTAAACTTATTAACACAAATCTGAAAGCGGTCTTCGAGAAAGTACTCTCTCTCTCTCTCTCTCTCTCTCTCTGTCTCTCGCTCTCTCTCTCTCTCGCTCTCTTTACGTGCACAGATTTCTAGCTTGGAGGAGAGCGAACAATCCTAAGGTAGAAGAAAGCTCATTACCGTAAATCATCGTTTTCTAATAAGACCATCGTACCAGGAGTCTCCTCAACACTCGTCTCTCGCTTTCTATCAGAGTTGTACGATTCACTATTTTCTTTTTACGTTTTTTAACTACGACTTTTGAAATGCCCTTATGTACCTCGAACTGAATTGATTTTCACGGCAATTGAACTGATTTAGCGAGAGATAGTGCAATAGTAACACGAGATTCTAAGATCATTATAGAGAAAACTGCTGACGATTATTTGTTCGAGTAACAAGTATTCAAAAGTTTTTCATTGTTGGTAAGGAGGACGTGAAAAGGTATACTTAAAATAGGGTTTTCGAAAAAAGAAGTCAGGTTGTTAGAATATATAAAATTAAAATCGACTTTGACTCGACATTCGTTGTTAGAAGACTAAAATACAAAGTTTTCTTTTATAATTTGCTTCAGACGAATCTTGAAAAATGTAATTTTATTTAAAATTTAGAAAGTTCTATTCATCTTCAGTTTAAAACGGAAAAACGCTTTTTCTTACACTTATTCATTTCAAATTAATTCTGTTTAATATTTTCATTGCAGCTATTCAATTTTTTTCCTGATTTAACGGAGTCCTGCATACTCTCACACTAATCTATATCAGAACTATAAAAACAGAACTATAAGTAGACCTATCAAAAATTTGTCTGCCTGTTCGTCCGAACTCGAACTAAGCTACATTTTTCATAGGCCGGACTGAATGGCCCACAAGCACTCGTTGGAGTTCAGACAAACAGAATAAGTCATATATAAAAGACGGTCGATTTGTAGCGGTGCAATGACGGCACCGACGCGCGAAGTACGCACGTAACTCGCGATGCCAGTACCCGCTCCCCGGCTCATCGTGGTTTCCGATCACGTGGTGTATTCGTCCATGGCTCGACTTTCTTTCCTGCTCTTGATAGAGATTTCTATTAGACCGAGAAAGAAAATACGAGGGAGGACTTGGCGACCGTGCTCAGCGGTCATGTATATGTGTATATATATATATATATATATATATATATATATATATACACGTATTAATGTCATCAGAGGTTAACAAAGTATAAAAGTATAAAGCAGCACCGCGCATACGCTTTGCTCCCACTCCCATAGATACTAAGTGACGTCGGGGCAACTAAGCGAGACCAGTACTGTCGGCATCAGCCTGAAGGTTGTTGTACCGATGAAGAATAACAAAGAAACCTCTAGTTTCGAATTCTCCACGATACCGAAGTACTAATCATGTCGGGATCAAATAATTTTTTTATATATGAACAACCTGTCGACACTGCGCTCGGCTCCTGTACCTTGGCAATTATTCCGATGTATATAGACCGTTATAAAGGGAAAACACTGTAAAAAAATAAAAAGAAGAGATTGTATGAGTGTAGTATTCAAGATTAAAGCAGCGATGAGTCCTTCATCTATTGTGGAATAGTCAAAATTTGTGAGACATATGCGTTATTGAAAACGGGAAATAAATTTAAGAAATGTCGAGGTGGGTTTTATGGCCCACCCGGATAATCCGAAAGGGCCTGCCCGACTATAAGCATATAAGGAGTTGCTACAGCTGTCAAAAACCAGTTTAGCAACACTTGCTGTATTGACGAGGGTGGATTGATGAGTTTCCGGACTGATCAAGAGATGGCGCCACTAGGCCTACCTTGAGGTGGCGTTCTATAGTACCATCCTTAGATAGCTTGTAGCTATAGTTTCAGTCCGATCGCCATGTTAGTTTAGGTTTGAGAGCACGCTGGACAAGACGCTTCTGTGTTTTTCGTAAGAATGAAATAGCTGGAAAATCGTGCTATCATCCAGTACTTTTATTTGAAGGGGTTAACGCCGAAGGAAATTAAAGCAGAGATGGACTCCACACTGGAGACATCCTCCCCATCATATTCGAACATTAAGCAGTGGATTTCCGAGTTTAAGAAGGGTCGTGTGAGCACCTCTGATGAGCCTCACTTAGGACGCCACATTGAGGTCACAATTCCAGATATGATCGAAAAAATCCATCAAATAGTGATGAAAGACCGCAGTCTAAAAGTGCGTGAGATAGTTGAGACCTTTAAGATGTCATATGAACGTGTACAAAATATTTTATACCAACATTAGTATATGGAAAAGCTCTGTGCAACATGGGTGCCTCGTTTGCTAACAGTCGACTGAAAATTGATTCGAAAGAACATTTCTACCGCTAATTTGGCGTTGTAAAAACAATTTTTTCGGCGAACAAGGTTATGGCTACTGTTTTTGGGATTCAAGATATATATTATGTACATTGATTACCTTGAAAAGGGTAAAACTATCACTGGTCAATACTACGCAGACTTATTGCAACGTTTAAGCCACGAAGTGAAAATTAAACGACCTCATCTGGCGAAGAAAAAAATCTTGTTTCATCACGATAACGCACCAGCGCACACGTCAATGGGTAAAATCAACGATCTGAAGTTTGAATGACTATTCTCTGTTTCTTAACCTCAAAAAATGGCTGGCGGTAAGAGATTTGCGGACAATGAAGAAGTAATCGAAGCTGTAAATGGGTATTTCGATGAGCTTGACGAATCAGTCTATAGAGATGAAATTGCTAGACTAGAACACCGCTATGAGAAATGTATCAGCCTTGGAGGAGATTATCTTGAGAAATAAAAAAAAATTCATAAAAACGTTGTTTTTCTTGGTCAAGCCGGAAACTTATCAATCCACCCTCGTAAGTATTGGAAAAGTGTAGTAGGAGAGGTAAAGCGACTTTTGTGGGAACCTCCGCCTCGCCTTGACGCTTGTCGAAGGGTTTTCACCCACTATAGAGAGAGCTTAGCATTTCCTCACCTCAAATTATTTTTGTAAGTTCGACTAAGTACATATAGTATTTTTGTATGGACGTTATTGAAATCTTGCGCTTTGATGCGGGAGGTCACAAGTTCGCCTTTTCATCATGGATTTATTTATTTTATTCATTTAATACAATCTAAGATTGTAATTATCTGTGAATTGAACAATTATATTAAAGCAATAAAAGAATTGTTGGTAATGTAATTGAATTCGTTTTGATTGTAAGATAAAATTATGTAATTATGCAATGATATCGCTTTATAATAAAACATGCTAATTATAATATGCAAGTAGCCTTGAAAATATTAAATACTGTTTGTAATATAATATTATTGATTTGCATATAAATAATACAAGGAGCTATTATTCAAAAATGTATAGTTTTCGAACTGTTTAGAGCATTTTAATTTTTATTTTGAGCTTTTTCTTATATTTATCTAAAATTATCAAAGCTTGTTGCATTAATAAAAATGTACATTTATTTTATCTTAATATCGACTTCATTAAATCTTGCATCGGAATGACAACTGATATTTGTTGAAGGGAAAGAGTAAATATTACTCTTAGCTTTTCAAATTTATGTTCAATTTTACTAAATACTGACAATCGTATAAGTATAAAATATTTTAAGTTTTAAACTTGAGATAAAGCCGAATAGCGATAACAGGGGCAGCATATACTACGATACCCGCAAGAATTTCGGCAATTGCTTTGAGTAAATATGAAAACGATCGGCTCAGGGTGTGCACTCTTCCCCCCCCCCACTCTCTCGCTCGCTCTCTCTCTCTCTCTCTCTCTTTCTGTTGCTCTCCTTCTATTTCTCTTAGTCTTCTGTATCTATATATAAATGAAAGCAGGATCTTTTCTTCCGAAAATAAGAGCGAAACGAGCAAATTCTTATTCCGTTTAGCAACGTCGAATAGTCGCACTTGAGTGCGGGACGCCTTTGGGCTCTTACTTCTCTCTTTTGCACGTTATACCCCTCCTTAGTGGATCTCTCCTTCGCGCCCATTCTCTTTCTGTATTGTTATATACCAACTCTTCTCTTGGTCTTTCACGGTCCGCACCAACAGCTCAACCGTCTTCACCCTCTTCCGTCTCCCATAATTTGATTGTTTTAATTAAATTTCGCCAGGGAATCGTTTTACGCCGGGCACACTGGTTAAGGCACAATGCAAACTGTGACGTACATCGAATGAATCGGGGATTGGTAAGGAGAGAAAAAGCCCAGCCCACCTCCCCAGCAGCTATAAGACGATGGGAGAGTCAAGAGTCTAAAGCTCCGACGGCGACTCGCTCCTTTCGTTCACTCGTTTTCGCTCGCGTTTCAGTGGCGCGAATCAGCGCGGCTTCTCTTGCGAAGGGGCGAAAAGTACTAAGGCGCAAGGCGACCATCAGGCGTTGCTCGATGGATTTTTGCGGAACTGTCTGGAATGAAAATGGCTTTTTACAGAATTTCATGATCGCTCTTCTACACATTTTTTTCAACCACCAGGAGTCATTGCTGATTGATCGAGAGCCACTGCTTCGAAAGTGCTGATTGCGGAAGAATTCTGATGTTTTGATTCGTGAAGATTTTTAAGGTAAACCGAGCGGATGACCGGTGTGCTGCTGACGTGGTTTGAAGTCCGGGTATGTAGAGATGCGGATTAGTAATTGCAAAAGAGATGAATCTGTAAGATCAAAAGTAGAAGTTCAAAAATTATTTGTTATTGTAATATTAGTTCATAACATAAAAGTCATTGTATATATAGTTAAGAAATCAATAGCTAATTTTTACTTATAATTTCCACTGCAATGATACTTTAGTTATCATACATCGGAATATTTAAAAATTCATTAGAAAGTTTACAATACTTTACATTCTTCTCGCTATTAGAATGAATTTATCAAAAAGAAGATTTTTAAGGATAAATTTACTTATCACAGTTCAATTATAGGTTGAATAAAAAAGTAATATTGTAGAACATATCACAAGTAGCAGACCGATAGAGAAGAGACAGAAATAGGGAAGGGATAAAATAAAAATGTATCAGTATTAAAAGTTACATGAACTAAGAGGAAAATTGCAAATGCATATTTAGAAAATATGCTACGCATATCTACCATAAAATTCGAAACGTCCAATATAAAAGGAAAGAACGATTGAAGCCTACCATGGCGCTCTGCGCTCCCTTTCCGCTCTTCTTCCTGTAATAAGACGGAAGGTGAAATATGAGACCACGAGGAACGCCGCGGCCGGCATGTAGAACGATGCGTGCCACTCCGCATATTCCTATAGATATTGGAATTTGTCGCGGTTACTTACTTCAAATTATCTTCTGGCCTAGCTCTATAAACCCGCGATCTATTCCGTCTGCATTACAAGGCATTCAGGCTCCCTCCCTTAACTTCCCCATTCGTTGGGTCGAACTCCTTTATTTCCCCTTCACTCTAAGTGGGCGAAAGGACTCAAAAATTCCGCGGGTTTTCACGAAATTTTCATTCAAAGGAATTATGTGGTTTCCCAGACACCGTTTTTGCTTTCAAGATAAATTAGCCGGGGAGTGCTCATTTGACTTCATATATTTTGGTTACCGGTAAATAAGTTATTCATATAACGAAAATATAGTTCAGACATTCAGAGCATTCATTCGTCGCATATTAATTGTTGACGATACTTATAACGAAATCGTATCTCGGTTTAATGGTCGCACATGAAGAACGGGTACTCTGCATCCTTCCAAGCCCATCTGCAAGATTTACATTCGGGAGAGATGATCCTCTTCATGCTGCAGAGGTACTTACGGAAGTATCCATGTCCAGATAGAAACTGGGTAAGGTAGAAATTCACCTCCCCGTGTTGTCTCCCCTTCCACGGACCGATTTCGGGTATTAGTCTTTCCATCCATTGTCCTCGTTCATTCGTCGTCCACCGTCCTAGCCACGTCTCAATCGTCTTTATCCATTCTTGAGTCACACCATCTTCCCTTCTAATATTCGGGCTTCGGTCGTGAATACCTTTCCGTTCAATTGCGAGCAGATCGATAGGAATGACCGGAGCGATCACGAAAATTATGCTCTTGGACACCGTCCGATACGCGCACGCTATTTTAACGCACCCACCATTGATACGCTTTTTATGGTGTTCGCGCATTTTCTTACATTCATCGCATCGGTCCACACCTCTGCCTCGTCAAGCAAGATCGAGTGGGTGACGCTCCTCAGCAGTCTGCATACGTTCTTTCTAGGTCTATTCGTGTTGGCCATCAGTCTCCTTAGAGCTTTGGTATTATTCTTATTATTAATATTATTATTATTACTATTATTGTTATTATTGCTGTTGTTATTGTCGTTGTTTTTGTTACTGTTACTCCGATTAATTTATACGAAAATTGTTTAATACGTCCATATTCTTATAGAACAATTCATTTTTTTAATAAATATTATTTAATTATCTCATTTTCTTACAAATTTGATGATACTTTCATCATTGAATGAAAGGCAGCGATTCTCCTAAAATTACGTCTTAACATATACATAATACATTACAAATTAAAGTCTATTATAAATTTTACACAAAAGGGAAAATTTATTTTTACAATAAGAATTAAAAATTGTACTCATTTCGACTGTTCTGAATTAAATCAATAAATATTTTTATCGGTCTTAAAGTCTTTATACTACTATATATTATACTAATATAGTGACAGTGAGACTGTTCTTGTTTATTACCATCTCCGAAGAATTTGAAAGAAAAATTACTACTGAAAATAAAATTAAATTTGATTAGAAATAAAAAATCATAAAAATAATACAAATGATAAAATAATAAAAATAAACTATATTGTATGTTAATAATGGACAAACTGACTGCGCCCACCAATTTAAATTTATCTTAAATGCCTGATGTTTCGGATCGCTCCGGTTCAACTTCAAGGACTACACTAATATTTTATTTAGTACGTGATAAACTTATATTCTTGATAATCACAATATCAAGCGTGAGAGAACTATATGATTATCAAGAGAAGGGAATTATTGAATATTGTAGGTGGAATGTTATAAAAATACACAAAATAATCTTGTAACGTGAACTTTATTTCAAACGAGGAAAGAAAAGACGTCTGTTCAAACGAAAGGACAACGTAAGACTAACTACATACTCGAAATTAAAAATTCTATAAGCCTTTGTGAAAAGCTTAAAACCTATAGAAAAATATCAGGCATCTAAACAATAAACTTATAAATCCTTTGCCACGCAGGGCAGCAAAGACGCAGATCGTAATAATGCCCACTGGACTCATATGTTTACATCCTTTTACGATACGGTCCAATCTTCAGTTTCAAGTATTTTTTGCTTTATTATTTAGAGAAGGCTAAAATAATCTAACATGGATTTTTCAAATTTATGGTTTTCAGTAAATATTTTTTGTAACTTCGATAAGCACGTACTTTTATTAATTTCAAAGTATCGGTTATTTTTAAATATTTTCGCAAATAATTGTTTATGATTGTAGGTATTTCATGAGGTATTGGTGTATATTGAACAAATAAGAGTATTAAATGAACCTAGCGGCTCGAAACGTCGGATATCAAAGGTAAATTTATATTTAAGGTGGTTGTACCAGAAAGGTGGTTGTTCTTTACTAATATAAAAACAGATCAATTTATTTTTTTTGCTAAAATAAAGCATAAATTTCGGATCTACAGCTTTCGAAAACCTGAAGGTTTTCCGGTCACGGCACTGATGGATTTCAAATATACAACTTGTTAATAGGAAAAAATGTCATTTTCCAATCACCGCACTTACAACTTGACATTTCTCGAGAGATTTTTAATCCTTTCTTATTCATTTAGTAATATATGATTACTATTATAAACTTTCATTTAATAAATGTACACTATTCTTTACGCCCTTATTCCCAACTCATACCTACATTTCTATATATTACTGGCTTTTCTTTACATATTTTTAAAACAACGTAATTATTGGAAATAACGCCTTCAATTTACCTAAATTATGATTTTGATATCTATAAACGAAATAATATTGACTATTTATTTTATATAAATTATTCTTATTAACGAAGTGTTAGATATTAGTATGGTATATATTAACGACATAACGATATTAACGGTACGCGAGTGTGTAGAAATGTTCCATCTGAGGCAGACAGAGTGTCCGAAATAAGCGAGGGGCAAAAAGGTCATTAAGCAGGTTCAGACAAGTGCGCGTACCCAAGGTATTAAGTTAAGAATAAGTACAGTTGCAGACAGAATAGTTGTGAAAACGATCAAGTAAGGATCGAGGCGCGAGTGCACAGTATTTTGTCGTGTGTATCGAGTAATATCTTGTATTCGTTTATTTTGTAAACCACCTACGTCTAAGTTTGTATCTAGAATATACTTATTATATCTTACTTTAACTTCAAACAGATTGTTATTTGTGAATCCTGATACCCCTCCCCTTTCTTCCAACAGAAGTATACTTAACGTAGACATTCTACAATAACGGATAATATTATCAAGCGATATAACGTAATACATGCGATGAATTATAAAATTTTATAAAAACAATATAAAATAAATCCAAATGAAAAATGAAACTAATTTTAACAACTTATGTTAATCATATACTGTCTTATAGCTTACAGCCAAGCTATCAGTATACGATCCTAAGAATTTTCTTCGCCTGGTTCAATATGTTTTTTCTTTTATACTTACAATAACTTAAACAAAGTATTTTATTTTATAATTATTAATAACGCATATTATATCTACTTATCGATTATTTAATAGCCCAATAATCTATATCGCATATATGTATTTTTTCAAAATAACGTATCATATATCGCCGTTCCGGAACAAATCGTATCCTAAAGAAGGTGCAATTTAGTCGGTATTACTCTTTTGGTTCATCAAGGTAATCTGATATTACCCATACCTTGGATATGTTTTGTAGGTTTTACAAAAAACAACATTTAACAAAAGTATGAATGAATGACTGATCATATCCATCTTTGGAATTCGTATCCTAAAGAAGGTGTGATTTTAGTCGATATTATCTTTTGTTCTTCAGGTGAATCTGACCAACCTTAACTAGGATATGTTTTGTACATTTTATTTTTTTCTTATGTGGAAAAATTTGTCTCTCGCTCTGTCTTCTCTTATAAAATGGTTGTATGCTAAATCATATTAAACAGAATTTGTGACGACAAATTATGATTTTGTTTCTATACGTTATATTAACATCAGAGGTGACACAGCTATGTTTTCTTTTAGTTTGAATAAAAGAAATGATGGCAAAATAGGTTTCTATTTATTCATTATATAGAATGAGATAATAATTCTTTATCAAGAACCTCAAGCTATATATATATATATATATATATATATATATATATATATATATATATATATATATAATATTCGTTTTAAATACGGCTTCTACGGAGAAATATTGTACTGGCATGTATGAGCTGTTGAATACGATATCCCGGTTCCTCAAAACGATTTCTATAGGGAGTTTCAGGAGTTCCAGCTGTTTCTGAACAATTTCTACTGGGAGTATTGTATTTAGTCTGTAGGAAGCACTGACGACTTCTGCACGGAGTATCGTGTTTAGTTGATACGGAAGAATGAATTATGACGGAAAGTTTCGTGTTCGGACGGTAGAAGACAATCTCCATGTATAACGGGACGACTACTATGAAAAGATTCGTATTCTAACATTCGAACACCCAAACTCGCAATTGAAGTCGTCCCAGGATATCTGGACATCGTATTCTAGCTCCCCAACACAAAACTCTCTATAACAGTTGTCCCGAGACATATTCTATCGTCCGAAGATGAGACTATCCGTATTCTCCAGTCACTTGGACATATTTTTCTACCGTTCGAACTTAAAAGTACAATTTTCCTCATAGAAGTCGTAAGTAATATGTATATATATATTGTATAAAATGGTCGGGCAATTATCAGCTTTTTATACAGAAGCGACGATAGATAAATTATGGTAAGTTATTTATAGTTATATTTGCTGTTTATGAAATCGTTTAAATTATTATATCAGGCAAAGCCGAGACAGGGGATGCTAGTATATATATATATATATATATATATATATATATATATATATAGATATATATATATATATATATATATATACATAGTAGATTAGATTTATGCGTAGAATACTTTTTACATAGATACTATTGAACTATTTAATATATTGATTATTATTACTTATATATATTACAAACTATTTAATTTATTGATCTCGAACGATGTCGAGAAAGGGAATCGCAGTATTATAGTATAACGAGTGTTAGACCGATAAAAATACTTATTAATTTATTAATCTACAGTAAGAAGCTTGATTTGTTCTCAGTTTGTAAACTTCCACGGTTTTAGATCTTCTTTATTTCACTCCCTCCCTCATTTTTTCTTCATTGCATTTGGAATATTTTTGACTGTATCGCGAACCACTTGACCGCTTGAATGCACATTTTTATTAAATTAAAACGTATCATTTGACTGAGTTTGGCGATAGAAGCAGAGAAAGATAAAGTGAGAGAGAGAGAGAGAGAGAGAGAGAGACAGAGAGAGGAGGAAAGAGTCTCTTCCCTCAAACGATCAACCTTCTTTACGTTTTACTCTTCCCCTTCATCAGCAACCCCGACTTTCCATCTAGTTTTTCGTGGTACCTGCTCGATTCCGCCGCAACCGCTCTGCTTTCTCCCACCGTAATCTCCGCGCTCCTCTCTCTCTCTCTCTCTCTCTCTCTCTCTCTCTCTCTCTCTCACTATCTGTCTCTGTCTCCCTCTCTCTCATCGCTATGTACTGTTGCTTTCTATATATTTCTTCCTCACGCTTATTCGAGCATGTTCCGTAGACGGAAGTTTTAGTTCATCGAATTCGGGTTTGGTTTGTTTATAGATATCGATTTCATATGATCACAAAGACAGCGTGATCGTGATGATCGAGCCCGTCGAAATTAAGAGTCAGTTCAGCGCGATCTTTCGTCGAGTTCAGACCTACTTGCGATTGCACGCGTTTAAATTATTATACTAATACAATACGTTCGCGTTAATTTCATCATTTTTCTTATTTGTTAAATTCTAACATTTACTTTATATTTAATCTATCATAATTCATTCAATACATTCATTCATACAATTCAGAATTCATAATTATACGATTATACGACTATAAAGGACAACTGTTTATCCACCGGGGCCCCGTGCTTACCGTCAATACGGTACAAGCGTAGCGCTGTAGCGCCTAATACGAATACGTGCAACAGCACATTATGCGCATCAGACAAATCTCAATCAAAACACAAATATACGTTTCGTGGGGTTTTTATGCCTTCTAGGCTTTTCCCCAAAAGCCAATAAATCAATTTAATTTGTGGCTCAAATTGTGTCTACTCATTTATTTACACCTAACCATCTAAAAACAAAACGAAATCGTGGAACCTCTCCATGTTGGAGAGTTTTCAAAATAACAGAGCATTTGAAAGAGCCTCGGAAAGTGACTAATCCCTTTTTTGTTTAATATGATGTCATATTCTCTGTTTTTTCCTCAATTTTAGCTCTCGCTCTCTGTTTCTTTTTCCTCATTTCGGTTTTTCTCTTTTTCACACACTTACAGCTTTCGAATCATGAATAATCATACACACTCCCATACATGCTTCTTTGAAATTTTGAATGACTGTTATTCACTTTATACTATTTATTTTCAATGCTTAGATAAATAAGAAGAAATAATATCATAGAATATTCTTAATTCAATTTCAAACTGGATAATTTGGCTATTTCAACGTATTATTTTCCATTTTTAAGGGTTATATCAGTCTGCAATAACTTAATATATTTTATGATCGAGGCCTACGATGGCTCGATCGCTAGAGAAAAGGACTAGTAACTTGGTGATCCGAGTTCAAATCCCGGTCTCAGCCGAATATTCTATCATTACATTGAGCAATACATATGTGTGCGCACGCACACACATATATTTTCAATAATAATATAAATTAAACAAATTTTGATTTTAAAATCTTTGGAATTCTTTTTTAGTATTACACTTTTGTTAATTAGTCTAGATCGGTTAAATCTTTAAATAGTATTAACTGAATGACTTTATAAATACAAGAAGGCAGATGCCGTTATGCGTATCGACTAGCTCATTGCGAATTATCGTTTTGTTACTAAAGTAATGTTATTAACACTATAGTTTGCAACAACGTTATAGATAGCATTCTGTGAATATCCTTAACAAAATCAATTAAGCATTTTGTAGAATATTAATCAGATTATACTTCACAAATTAAACAATTATTAATTAGATCATCTTTATAAAATTAAACTTATATGTTCGTAACGTTCAGATAAAAGAGTGTCGCGTTCACATCTACCAAGAGAGGATTTACGACTATCCATCGACTATAGAACGCATGATTACAGGAAATGAGACTTGTATCTACGTTTACGACTCCAACTTAGTATATTATCTAATATTATCTCAGTTTTATACGTTGTCTGCGTGAAGCTATTTACAAAAAAGACAGGAGCAATAACTGTTGGTTTTTGAATCACCATAATGCACCATCTTACAGGGTACTCGTCGCTCACGAGCATTTCGTCAAAAATTATATGCAGATCGTTCCATAACGTTCTTTGCAAAAATATATAGCATATATCCTTCTGATGATATTACAGAATATGTATTTCGATATTCAGAGATATGGGTCTTGTAGATTTTTAAATTAACGTATATAAAAAAAAACACGCATTTGTTTTTATAAATCAATAAGTATGATAATGATGATATGATATGATAATGCTTCAACGAATATCCTTGAACAACCCGATACATTCGCATTTCATTCTTTAATGGACATATATATGCGAACATATTTTTATTTCTATCACTCTTATTACAAAATTCTTGAATTTGATCTAATTTTAACCTGTACTATTTCCTTATATATATATATATATATATATATATATATATATATATATATATATATTATAATATACTTCTGCCTTCGATGTACCCTAGCTTGTTTTTGAGCGTGGAGTTTCCTCTACTAGCTCGGAAATACTTTATCAAGCAATTGAATAGGAAAAATAACAAATCTATTTTTATTTTAATGTGCTTCCTACGTTCGGTTAGATAAACCGGAGTCCAAGGGCATCACTTGAATACGGATTCCTTATCTTTCAAAAGGAAAGCCGTATTCGCCTCGGCCTACCGATTCCCTCAAGAAGAAAATTTATATAGATTTGCGTGCAATAAAAAGGGGCATGTACAGTCCTACCATGCAGGAAGACCAATCACTTCCTCGGATGAAATGGAAACAGAGAGAGAGAGAGAGAGAGAGAGAGAGAGATGCTGATACGACGTTCTGGACACCTTGGAGATTCTTCGAGACTACTGCCTGTCTGACTTCTTCTACTACTGCTACTGACTGGTACTGACTTACGGACTGCCCTTTTTGTGGAAAATTCGGGGCTTTATATACACGCAATCCCTCTCTGAACTCCTCGTTTTTATAGCTTATTTTATTACTTTATTGATTTTTCTTATTCCTGGCCTTAAGATTAATGTAATTTTATAATGTTTATTAGGAACGTTTGTTATAATATTTATGCCAACTACTCATTTTATTTAGAATGTGGTTTAGTTGTTAAAAGTAGTAGTTTTAACGCAAATTAAACATTAAAAATTGTAAACTAGCGCATCGCTATTGTACACATTGCGCTATCTAAAAGGCCTTCGTCGGACAAACATACGCTTTTGACGTATGAACTTGCGCAAGTCAAAAGCCTTATTTCGGCAGGTATTATAAAGTTGTTTTTTTTGTCCAAATAGGATGATGACATATCGCACATCGACATTAGTTTAGACTTATTTTCTTGATTTTACTTTAGTCTACAAAAACTTATTTATTATTATCAATATATATTTATTATTATTCGTACAACTAATACGTATTGCAACTTATTTATATATATATATATATATATATATATATATACTTCAATGTTTATTTATTGGTTATATACTTTTATAGTATATATTTTTTTATATTTCTTAAAATTAATATTATTTTACTATAACTGTTTAGCTCGATATTACAGGCTTGACATAACGTACAAAACGACGCTATGCATGATTAGTTGGGATATTGCATTCAAAAGTTGTAGACGTGTAAACATGGAGTCCACTAACGCCCAAATTCGCGCTACCTTAAAGTTTTCCTTCTTCAATGGTAAATCCGACAGAGAAAGTTTCCGTGAGATTAATGGTGTTTTGGGGGATGGCACGCTATCGCTTCGAATCGCAGAGGAATAATTTCGACGATTCAGAGCCAGTGAAAGCGACACCATGGATAAGCCAGTCGGTGGAAGACCTGTGACGACGAATACCGATCAAATCATGGAATTTATCGAGTTAGACCGGCACGTGGCATCTCGTGACATTGCCCACGAGATGACAGTTAGCCACCAAACCATTTATTTCATCTGTAGAAGGTTGGATACAAAAAAAGCTTGATGTTTGGGTACCGTATGATTTGACGCAAAAAAACCTTTTGGATCGAATCAACGCCTGCGATGTGCTGCTGAAACAGAACGAACTCGACCCATTTTTGAAGCGAATTCTGACTGGCGACGAAAAATGGATCACATACAACAATATCCAGCGAAAACGGTCGTAATCCAAAGCCGGTGGACCGTCCCAAACAGTGGACAAGTCGGGATTGACGGCCAGGAAGGTTTTCCTGTGTGTTTGGTGGGATTGGAAGAGAATCACTATGAGCTGCTCACATATGGCCAGACGCTTAATTCTACCATTTACTGTGAACAACTGGATTGCTTGAAGCAGGCTATCCACCAGAAGCGTCCAGATTTGGCCAAAAGTGAGGGTGTAGTGTTTCAACAGGACAACTCCAGACCACACACTTCGTTGATGACTCATCAGAAGCTACGGGAGTTCGGATGGGTGGTTTTATCCTACTCACCATATAGCCCGGACATAGTACCAAGTGATTGCCACCTGTTTCTGTCCATGTCAAACGCCCTTGGTGATGTAAAGTTGGACTCAAAAAAGGCTTATAAAAAGTGGCTACCCAGGTTCTTCGCAAATAAAGAGAGGGATTTCTACGAGAGGCGTATTATGAAGTTGCCATCTAGCTGGAAAAGATTATTGAACAAAAGGGCGCATATTTTAAGTAAATCCGACTACTGTATCTTCGAAAGAACATAGGCTATGTTTTATGTTGAATATTGTCTTACTTTCATCAATAAATTATGCATGTCTACACTACATTATAAGCAATGTATTAATGGGTATAGATATTAATAAATCGAGTTCCGATTCGACTCCGTAAATCAAGCGCATGCGCAGTTCATGCTTTGAGCAGTTTGTTTCACCAATGGCTGATAGCTAATATCTTGAATTATGTTGAATATCAACTCAAAGTGATCAGCTTAAATAATTAATACCAGGCCGGCTCACTTAAATGATTATATCTAACTTGAGAAATTCGTATGTTAAAAAAGGTGTCATTTCAGTCGGTATTATCCTTTCCGTTATTGGACACCAACCATACCTTCGATATCTTCTGAATCGTGGAATTTGTCTTATTTAGGAAAAGGCTTCGCTCTCGATTCCTATATGATAGTTGCAGGGTAATTATACTAATACTAATTTATAATGACCGACTATGTTGTTGTTTGTATACGATAAAAAAGGTATTGAATAGATTGGTCCGAAATTCGAAATATATAACTCTATTATCTTATGAGCAACATAGGCTATATTTCTCTGAATTAAACAAGAAAAGGTGGCAGAAACAATGTCCAAGTTTGTCGAGACGACTACTACAGAGAGTTCTACGTTCGTAACGTAGAATATGTTTCGGGACGGCTGCTGTAGAGAGCGACGTCTTGGAGAAGTAAAATACGATGTCCAAGTGTCCGAGACAATTTCTACAGGGAGTTTGGTGTTTGCGTAATAGAATATTAAACTCAGAAAAGAAGTCGTCTCGTCATAACTGGTCATCGATTTCTGCCCACTAACTACGATAATCTCCGTAGCTGTGTCACTTCTGATGCTACTATAACGTATAAAAACAAAAACATAATTTGTCGTCACAAATTATGTTCAATATGATTTGACATACAAAACCATTTAATAAAAGAAGACAGAGAGAGAGAGAGAGAGAGAGAAATTTTCCCACATAAAAGAAATAAAATTTACAAAAATCAAAAGATATTCATAAGGTGTGAGAGTAGTATCAGATTAAACAGAAGAACAAAAAGGATCATATCAACTAACGTCACACCTTCTTTAGAATACGAATTCCAAAATTCGATCTGACCATTCAACTGAACTGGCTCGGTATTAATTGTTTAAGTGAACTACTTTGAGTTGATATTCGTGATTCAAGACGCCACCTACAGGCCACTGGAGAAATTGACTGCTAAGATCGTTAACCTACGAGGGTGGATTGATAAGTTTCCGGCCTGATAAAAAAAACGTTTTTAAGAATTTTTTTTTATTTCTCAACATAATCTCCTCCAAGACTGATACATTTCTCATAGCGGTGTTCTAGTCTTGTAATACCATTTCTATACATTTATTCGTCAAGCTCCTCCAAATACCAATTTACTGCTTCGATTACTTCTTCATTGTCCGCAAATCTCTTACCGCAAGACATTTTTTGAGGGTGAGAAACAGACAATAGTAATTCAAGCTTCAGATCGTTGATTTTACCCATCGTAATGATTGACGTGTGCGCTAGTTGACTTGATTGAGTCTGCGTAGTATTGACCAGTGATAGTTTTACGATTTTCAAGGTAATCAATGTAAATAATACCTCTTGCAGGCCAAAAAACAGTAGTCATAACCTTGTTCGCCGAAAAACTTGTTTTTGCCTTCTTTGGAGTTGGTTCCTGTGGTCCAATCCACTGTTTAGACTGTTGTTTGGTTTCAGGAGTATAGTCGTGGACCCAAGCTTCGTCAATGGTTACAAATCGACGCAAAAATTCGCTTGGATTACGCTTATACAACACCAAATTGGCGGTCGAAATGTTCTTTCGAATCAATTTTTGGCCGACTGTTAGCAAACGCGGCACCTATCTTGCACAGAGCATTTCCATATACAAATGTTGGTGCAAAATATTTTGTACACGTTCATATGACATCTTATATGTCTCAGCTATCTCACGCACTTTTAATCTGCGGTCTATCAGCACTTATTAGTGAATTTTTCCGATCATATCTGGAGTTGTGACCTCAATGGGGCGTCCTGAGTGAGGCTCGTCAGAGATGTTCACACGACCCTTGTTAAACTCGGAAACCCACTGCTTAATGTTTTAATATGTTAGGGAGGATATCCCCAGTGTTGAGTCTATCTCTTCTTTAATTTCCTTCGGCGTTAACGCCTTTAAATAAAAGTATTTGTTGACAACACGATTTTCCAGCTTTTCCATTTTTACGAAAAATGCAGAGGCGTCTTGTTCAGAGTGCCCTCAAACCTAAACTATCATGGCGATCGAACTGAAACTATAGCTACAAGCTATCTAAGGATGGTACTATAGAAGGCTACCTCAAGGAAGGCCTAGTGGCGCCGTCTGTTGGTCAGGCCGGAAACTTATCAATCCACCTTCGTATTTTATTGATGAAAGTAAAATGATTTTATATAAAAAATATAGCCTGCGTCCTTCCGACGATAATACAGAATTTATATTTTGAATATCAGAGAAGTCGGTACATTAATGTTTTTGTCTATCGTAATCAAACAAAAACATAATTAGTCTTCATAAATTGGAATTAATATAATTTGATATACAATCATCTTATGAGAGAAGACAAAGAGAGAGAGAGAGACAGAGAGAGAGAGAGAGAGGATTGCGGGAGAGATAATGAGCGAATAATGGTTGAACTGCAGTTATTTAAAGCCTAAGAGTTCATGGTCTTGCTTAGGTGAGAGAGAGAGAGAGAGAGAGAGAGAGAGAGAGAGAGAGAGAGAAACAGATACTGAGAGAAAGAAGGCGAGGGGTTAAGAGAGAAATTCCCTATATAAGAAAATAATAGGTTCAAAAAATATACAAGGCAATGAAAATGTCAGATTAATCTGAAGAACGAAAATGTCAAAGTCACACCTTCTTTAGGATACTAATCACAAAGTTGGATATATATATATATATATATATATATATATATATATATATATATATATATATAGTTGGCCGCTGGTGGAACTAACTGCTAATACTGTTGACTGCGCTCTTAATTTATTGATGAAAGTAAAATGATTTTAAATACAAAACATAGCCTATGAGCTTCCGAAAATAATATAGAATATATATTTTAAATTTCAGATCAATCAGTTCAGTTATTTTTACCGTGTACAAACAAAAATACGCTTTGTCTTGAGAAATTAGTGTGATATATGATATGATATAATCGCTTTCGTATAAAGAAAGCAATATTCGCAAATCCACGTGAAAAAGGTGCTATTTCGTAAAACTTTCTTTTCGCTTCAATTACAGTGTGTACTATTATCAATAACTAAATATTCACGGTATTAATTAAAAATTTTGAAAATATACAAAATGTAGTATATATTCATCAACATATACATATATATATATATATATATATATATATATATATATATATATTATAACCTCGTTTTTATACGAGGTTACCCTACCTGTATCGAGGTGGGTACGTCGTCGCGATGCGTTCGCGGACGCTCTAGCTGCACCTAGATAGGGAGAGAGACAAGGGGAATGAAGGGCGAATAAAGCATACATATATTGCGTTTATCGTTTACTCTTAGAATTTATTCTGCGTGTGCTATGTACATTTATTTACAAGGAATGTCCACGACAATTATCTCATTAACATATATGTTCAATGTGTTTTGGGGAGCCCGGAACCGGCCATCTTGTGCGGCGGGAGAACAAGAAAGACGCTACACACTTGGGCATCGGGAGGGCGCGATGTATTGAAAATATTAAGGGTACGTTACCGGTACTTGCTGTCGTGGAACTCTACTGTCATCCTGGGTTATCGTCTGGAACGTGCTCAGCACTACGCTTTCACTCTGCGGTATTATAGTGACGGCGACTCGACGATGACGTCAACTCGATAGCGGCAATTCACGAATGGGTGCCTGTGGTGCGTGCTTGGTATTGCATCGGGATCCTCAACTTTCCGTATTCTTGTTCGGTATTTCCTCCGGAGATAGATCAGGTTGGTTGGACGATATTCTTCTTCCTTCCTCCCATGGCTACTTCGATATTTCTTTAGTATATGCAGTTATAGATGATCTATTCGCTACTTCAATATATTGCGTGTTGGTTCATTGGATCCTTGCGTACGCACTCATTGCAAGCCGAAGCGAATCACTTGATCGCGTTGGTCCCTGAGTCGCGTCGATGTCACGCTCGATATATAACGTCAGACATCGCTACTCCTTCTTCTCTAATTGTAATCGTTCCAAACGACGGTCTTACATACTCCTTGTGCGACGAAATATTGTCATTGCATGTTCGCACAGTACAATACAATGGCCATATATCTCGGGACAACTTCTACAGATAGCTTAGTATTTGGTCGGTAGTATACAATGTTCGGGTATGTTGGGACATGTCTACCGCACGAATACGAAACTCACTATAAAAGTTGTCCCGTGAAGTATTTATATCGAGCACAGAACTTTTTGTAGAAGTCTTTTCAAGACATCTAGACATTGTATTCTGTAACCCAAACACGAAAGTACAATATATCTCTGTAGAAGCCATAAGTAAGATATGTGATATATATATATATATATATATATATATATATATATATATATATATATATATATATATATGAGAAAAAGATGGAGATAGTCTTTGTTTGACGAGGTATGAGTGTATTAGTTCATCCGTAGTAATATTTGTAGTGAAACGCCTTCTTCTTGATTCAAACTGATGAAAATTTTAATATTGACAATGTCCAAGTTGAGAAGTCAATAACGAGCACATAAACATAACAAATCAAGAACTAATTATAAAATTTAAGTCATAATATATTCTAAAATTATAAAAATGAGATTATGTCTGAGTATATTTTGTTAAGAAATAGCGTGTCTTCTTTTTTATTAACAGTGTATTTGATATTACGTTCTATTAAGTGGTGAGTACTTTAGTTGCATTGGGTAAATTTGCATAAAGTATATTGATAATTTAATTACAGCAAAAAGGTCCCGAATTCCATGGAATACCATTAGAATTAATTTCAAGTCATTTATTTTGTGCTCCGATATGACGTACAAGTCGTTCACGAGAGAATTGCTTCTTAAATAAAAATACTATAGATTCGAAATTACCTTTGAGTGGTAAAATAACAAGCTCTTTAAGTAGCTATTCATTCTTAACATGCTTGAAGCCTTGAAACGACATACTCCATTTTGACTGACACCTTCTGACATAAAATCTTACTTATATATTATTTTATTTTTACTACTTTACAACTTCTTAACGTCGTCAGTCATAAGATGATATTATAAAATACGATCATGCAAAATGTAGCAAAAAGCTAACGTATTTCGTGGACAATTATTTTTAGATTCAAATTGTAGGCGTACACCTACGGGTGCACTTTTAAGAGACTCGTTTTGCTTTGAACAATCAATAAATAAAAGTGACATATGCTCTCAGAAATCTGTACTCTTTAAAATAAGTTCAGACTCCTGGCTCTAGTAAATATTTTGAAAATTTGCATACATATCATAGAAGATCGATTACTGACTTTTAGTAATGTCAATATTTCAGTTTCCGTATGGATAGTATTGTGAATTGAGAAAAAGTTCCACATTACTGATATCACAATGTTCAAAGCAACTGCGCTTTATATATCTTTGTTATTTTCTATTTATTTGAAGTACCAGAATGACGAAACGCGGCTTTTCCAGTTAATTCGTCGTTTTCAATTCGTAGTTTCTACACATGCTTGGATGTAGCAGGAATGAGTAGACATTAAGAAGGCTTCCAAGATACGTAAACTCAGAGAAGTTCGATGATCTTTTTCCAACTGTCTTATTAGTCAAAGCTTGCATTCGTTTGATACTACGACATATGGCATCTACCATTCGACCTTTGTAGTTTTTATTTTGAAATTTCATATAGCCGTGCCTTATTAATTGATCTCAGTATTGATATTTGTATAGAGTCGAATCGTTGCGTGATCTGACGAGAACAAGTTCATACTTTGCATTGATCTGACGGTAATCTTTAGCGAAGCCGATAATCATGTTGAGGGGAAGGGATGTATCCAAGTAGCCTTAATTCTCGGTGATTCTATAGGATTCTTGTATATCGAGCCACCCTGCATTTTCCATTATTAAACTTTGATTCAAACTTAAAGAAACCCAACCTTTCATGAAACGAGTAATTACAGTATTTTTACACCTATCAATTTCTATTCTGTTCAATTCGTATATAATATACTCAAATAAGTGACGATAGGCGTCGTTTACAAATTGTGTACATGCAAGGCTCTACCACCATTTGTAAGAAGTTTACCTCGTAGTTCTAGCGAACTACGTGAATGTAGAAGAGACAAGTCTTGATGTTGAATAGATATACGATTTTCATCACTATTACTAAAATTAATTGGTGTGTATGGCTTCTGAGCGTAAACCTGGTAATGCACAATGAAATCATCAAAGGCGACAGAAGATTATATAGTTAGAATATCCGCCATTTCGTTGCATACAGTTGAAAAAAATACAATTTATTTTCTACCAGGAGCGATGATTTTTAGACCAATACTTTTTAGGAATTGAATGTTTTGAGATGTAAGTATATTGATCATTGGCTTGACATTCAGAGCTGCTTTCTGACAAGAACGATGGTGACACATTCATTTTTTTTATTTTGTTCAGGCAACTGACTTTATGAGAGTCTGCGGAAGACTGGTCGTTTGCTGACACGACTGGCTATTCATATATCTTGGATAGTTGTAAATAATTCCCATCGCTCACTAAACTACTTATTTAATGTGTAATCTGAGAATTATAACCTTTTCTCGGAAATTCACTATATCTCCATATTGATCGACGATGCATAATTCTATGGTCTATGCTCTTGACAGTAAAAGTGATATAAATTTTAAAAAAATTATATAAAAAAATTTAAATATTGATATTACTAAAATTCATATATGTTAATGTTGCTTTATCGAAGGAATGGGAGGAAGATTTTTTAAAATAGGAAGATAAAATAAGAATGAATTTCAATATTTTAATCGATTTTAATTTCAAGGATCAAAAATAAAAATAAGTAAAATACAAATAATAATTAAATTGATAAAAATACTGGTCTTACAGAAACAGCAGAAAAGAGAGAAAGCTTATTAAAACACAAACAGCAATGAATGGATATACTCAGAAAGTCCGTTGCATAGTATCGAGTCGTTTACCCTATCACAACACAAAACGACTGTGGGTCTGTTCCGAAAGGCCTCCAATAAGTTGCCGATAAGTAAATATGGCAATGCCGAAATGCATTTTTCTATACTACCCCATGTAAATGTGTACAAGCAAGTATTAGTATAAACGTTTGACTGGCGCAGAAATCAAACTGTTTACGTCCACGATTGTGTGCCGGAGTAACGTAACCCTCATCTTTATTGAATGGAGCATGTACGGGTGATGCGGCTAAAATACAGCAATGGTCTCTCAGGATAGGATCAAACGATCCTTTAACCTAACGGGCTTGGTGTACCCAGAAGTTACTGATACTGGGAGTGGGAAATTGGCGCTTACTTTCTAATTACCGTAAACCCATTACAAGTAGTTCAGCAACTACGGACAGTCAAATCGATGGAACGTTCTGCCTCAATGTACCAGGTAGTATCGCTACCTTCTCCAACAAAGTTAGTCAAGGAATTATGAACGTAACTCTTGCCTCCATGAATCTCGCAATATTCATTACAGGGTGTGCTGTCAGAGAGGATTGGACCCCGAGTGATTACAGAACGATTACGTTCCACCTAAATGCAGTAGGCATATCTGCAAGTACAAACGTTGCAAATCTTGAGCAGAAATTGAAAAGATTTTCCACACTGAAGCCGACCTGGGATACCTTCTGCGCTAAACTAGAGGAAGAAAGGGACCAGGTCCTCAAGAAATGCTCGGCTCCAAAATTGAGACAGTTGAGAGAGTTCGCTCACTATCAGACACTTTGAGGAAAGCATACAATTCTACCATATCGAGGAGTAGGGCTGCTGCTAGGAGGATTCCTTGGTGGAACCCTCAATTGGATAAGTTAAAGCGGGCTACTAATAGAGCTCATCGAGTATTCCAGAAAGAACGTAATCCCTTTGCACGGGAACATCTCAAAGAACTCTACAGAACGGCCACAATAGAGTATGTCCGTAGATTCAGGCATACTACAGAGACAAAATAGCAAGAGTTCGTAACAGTGAAAGGTAATCAGAACCGTTGGGGTACAGCTTACGTAATTCAAGTAGGTAAACTGTCTATCAAGGAAGTTGCATGCAGCGTCCGCCTGCAAATTAAATATTATTATAAAAACATCATTATCTCGAAGACAGTTCGGCTTTAGGAGACGGCGATTTACAGAGGATGCAGTTAATCATGCAGAAAATATGTTGTAACAACTTTCTTAGGCATAAAGAGTACCTTCGACAATGTCTGGTTTCGCGATGTACTAAAAGCACTGCAAAGCGGAGTGTGCCTCAGGAGTCTTTATAAGTTAATAAGGGATTACCTGAAGACGATTAGAGGAAAAAACCGGGGCAAGCCTATTCTTTATTATGCTGAATTATATAATATAATATTTAATATAAATTTACTTAAAGTAATGCAACGGATACAAACAATCTAACAACTAGTGAACGTTCACACTTATAACAAAGACGGAAATTACAAATTCTGGCCGCCGCTGGTTTAGTCTTGTCTAGGGAGAAAAAACCGGGCGAAGGGAGTGCAAAACCTACGCACGCTGCACGCCGTAGCGAAATTTTGCTGCCGCAAAATGCGCTCGCCTTAGAGCAGATTACACTCAGCAAACACAGCTCTCACAAGAGTTAGCGCTGCTTAACTTAACACAGACAATCGCACAATACCCAAAGAGAGTTCGGTGGAATCTGTGAATATGCTAAAATAACGCACGCACTCTTTGTTTTACGCACCGAGAAATCAAAAATTAGTACTGCTTAAGTTCGACTGTTTGCACCGGCGATCGCGTCGACAATGCCAGTCGTGACGCGGCACGCAAGCCCCTTCGTCTCGAAAAACCCGA
Source organism: Sycobia sp. Sy_11 (assembly GCA_018907035.1). Lineage (NCBI taxonomy): Eukaryota > Metazoa > Arthropoda > Insecta > Hymenoptera > Epichrysomallidae > Sycobia > Sycobia sp. Sy_11. Next base: position 195,336 of record JACCIC010000327.1, on the reverse strand, counting down.
TGCGGCGGCGGCAAGCCGGCGGTTTTTTAATATTATCGTAGCTTCGATGTTTTTTTTTTATGTTATTTAACGTCGCTCTATTTATGTTTCCATATATCGATGCTAATCAGCGACAGAGGTCTACGATGTGTTTGTAAACAAAGCACATGTAAATTATTACAGCGGTGCTTGTGTCAATCGGCCAAGACCGGGATTTGAAGTCGGATCACAGAGTTACTAGTCCTTCGCTTTAGCGATTGAGCCATCGTAGGCCTGAAGATGTTGTAGCGTCGGTGTAAACATTTCCACCCCTAATACGCGGAAGTCGTAAACCCGAACAGTCACCTTGACTCGAAAGTCCGTCTTCTTATAAAGATTGGCGATATAAAGGTGAAGAGATTAGAAAGCGTGAGATACCTTTGAATCCCCTTCGAAGAAAATCTAAAAAAATGCTGCCATTTGAAAGCGGTACAATCCAAATGTGTGGATTTGTTTAATAAGATTGGACGCCTGGCAAGATGGGAATGGGGCGTTAAATTTAAGGCGCATAATACTATCTATACCGGACTGTTCACACTTATCGCTGACTACGCAGGAGCAGGTTGGCACGATTTGATGAGTGTTGAACAGCAACGCAAGTTGGCAAGAACTCAAAGACACGCGCTCATTAGAGTCACCAGTGAATACAGAACCGCATCGACCGACACTCTAGTACTGATAGCGAGAAAACTCCCCATAGTGCTAGAATGCAGACGTAGAGCGGAACTGTTTGCAAACCGTCCACAAAAGTCGCAATGGTGTAAAAATCTGCAACTAAAAGAAAAGTTTAGCATAAATAAAAAGTTTTGGAGCACAACTGTCCGATAAAGCGAAAGCTAGGTGCGGCCGGGAATGTTCGTGTATAACAAAGCATAACTGAGCGACCTTTATTTTTTTTATATGCAAACCGTAAAAATGCAGATTCACGTGAGCACTAACGTCGTGCCGCACGAGAGATATTGGAAGGATATCTCGACTACTGGCAGGAAATCTGGGATAACTACTGTCAGAGATAGTATTGGGGCAGATTGGATCAGGCCGTCGCGATAGTTAATCCAATTTCTCACTGGGCAAGGAGATTTCGGGTTTTATATCTCATGCTTCCATCTGAGAGAGAAAGATACATGCTCATGTGGGGAAGGTGACACACCAGAGCACCTCTTGGCGGTCTGTCCCAAATACAAAAAAATTAGGATCATGTTGCAAAGGGAAAATCATACCTCTATTGAGGAAGGAGCTCTATTGAGTCAAGTATTCAATACATACGCTTGGAGCATTAGCAAAGGAACTCCTGTAGACCAAGGAGTCGATAAAGGCAATCAAGAATCTACTTGAAGCGGAAATAACAGAGAAGACTGAGTAGGTAGGTAGGGAAATGACAGTTTGGAATTGGCGGAATCCTATAATCTAATCTAATCATATTCATGGCAATCTATTAAGTAATACATATTTATGAATCTATTTATTTCTTTTCATCAATAAGTAGCCCGGCACTATATACCGGTCTACAAATCTACAACCGGTCTATAAATATACAACCGCAATAAGCAAATAATCAGCTTATTCACTGGTTAACAACTCCAATCTGGAAAAAGTATAAACCGTGTTTCGGAACCCACTATAAAACAGAAGGACCAACAAAAGTCACAAACCTATACAGATCTGCAACTAATAGTTAAGCAACAAATGAAAGTTTTGATGCACAACCGGTTCATAAAGCGAAAGCTAGGTGCATAGGGAATGTTATGGTAGTAGTAGTAGTAGTAGTTGTAGTAGTAGTAGTAGTAGCAGTAGCAGTAGTAGTGGTAGTGGTAGTGGTACTAGTAGTAGTAGTATTAGTAGTAGTAGTAGTAGTCGTAGTAGTAATAATATAAATATCTAGATATATAATTTCGCTCGCTTGCAAAGTTTTATAAAACAGTGTATTAAATTAAGTCTTTTTTCCAATCATCGCCCTCAATATAAATACGAATATAAAATTTTTCCATTAGAATAATCTCCAAGTAGCACTTAAATCAGAAATTATAAATAGTTTGTTTTATATTTATCGTTACATACAATATAAATAAACTAAGTTTTGAAACGGGATTTATATATGCTGTTCGTTACAAAAATTTCTATATTTAAACAAAAATGGTATTAGAACAAAGAGTCCAGGACTTGATACAATGAAATCAAAAGAATTCCGGAAAATTGTATGAACAGCTACATAGATTTGTGAAACAATAAATTCGTTGGACTCGTACGTTAGCACGATGAGGCAAAGTGAAAGAGTAAACAAGTTTTGTAAATTCATTGTTCCATTATAAAATGAAAATATTTCTCTTCCACGTTTCAGATAACAAGATTGGCACAACAGTGAATAGAAAAAAAAAACTATCGTACCTTTAGCTAAGAGAAAATGAAAGGAAAGGAATAGATGAGCAGGGAAAGAGAGAGGAGAGAGAGATAGTAAGATAGACGAGAGCGCAAGCTAGGAGAGGAAGCAGAGAGAAGAGGGTTTACGTCACCCCATCGTTACGTGCGGGGCCTTTGTTGAGGGCAGAATACTTTAGCGGGCGATTGTGGTTTGACGAAACTCATCCACTACGCCAGTAGCTTTCACCCCCCTCTCCCACCATGCTATCCCAGCACGCGTGTATTTAATTCGTAAAGGTATTTTCGTTATTTAGCCAAGTAAAAGCATGATTCTAGACCTTTCCTCGGTAACATCTCTCTTTTCCTTTATTTTTACGCTTAGTTTTGCTTTCGCTTCAAGTATTAAAAGCATGCGTACCAGGCCGCGCTCGAACCACTCATACTGTTGAGGGGGGTGAAAGAAGGAATTCCACTTGAAGCCAGCACGAGGCCAGCGTTATGGGATATTAATTTGGATGGATTGAATTTTTATTAATATGTTCGTGCAACTAATTTTTATAAGAGTACTACCAATTTCCATTTTTTTCAGTCCGCATTGGTTAAAAAATGAATATTAAATGTAAAGTTTATGATATTTATTATTATCGCTTATTCCTGTATTTTCAATGTATATGCTGTATGTATTATCATATTCTTTCTGTTTGTAGAATGTACAACTTATATATTTGTTATACTTTCCCTTCTGAAGGAGATTCTATGTATTTTTTGGTCGGCGATACCAAATTTATGAAATTCTGAAAATCATTAGTTATAAATATAAAAATTATTCGATAAAATTTTTAAGAAAGTGCATTGATTATTAAAAAAAATATAAATTGCTTAAAGATCACATTTGTTTTTCAAGAGAGCATGCCTATAGCTTCCAGGGGACATATAAACACTGACAACAAATCCGATGTTTACATTTTACAAATGTTCTGATTACAAAATATCGTCGGGCGACGGATGCATGAGCATAAATACGGGGATAATATAAACGAATAGATAAGTATAGGCAATATGTGTATAAACAAACCGGTACGTACCTTGTAAACGAAAAGAAGGAGATGGATAATTTTTCTCGAAATCGTCAACACTTTCGGGAGAGCTCTCGTCGACGACACACTCGTATAGGCTTCTAAGACATAAAAATCTGAGCTTTCAGAGGATAATATTTTAGTTGCTCTTTAGAACAACTGCAGGGAAGGTCTTGGTATATTGAGCGGAAAGAAACGTTACGGTAACCTAAACGTCATGTAGATTCTGCGGGAGTACTTAGGTAACTCATGTCATGTAAAATCAACGTTAGGAGTGGCGTAGTTTTAACAGTGCTGCACACAGTAGTATATAATACCTAACGTAATATAAAAATAAATAGCACCTAACCAAAAGATTTTATTTATGTATAAATATATTGACAAATTTTATTTCAAGTAAATAATGTAGTATTATAGTTGTACCATTTGTTTTAAATAATTAAACATAATAACATATGAATTGAAGTAGTAACATGAAAGAGAGCCAGTAAGTAAATAGTAAGATTTATATATAACATATTTTATTTTCTTGGTATATAATATCTTAAACAGAAATCATACTTCATTTTGTATATATATATATATATAAATAAATTAATTTAACAGATTAAGTCACTGCAAAACATTTTCGAAAGTTACTGAAGTGATGCTAACGTTTTTTTCGCTTAGTGTAGAGAGAATCAGAACTTTGACTGACTGGGTTGCAAGTACATCCTGCCTTATATATAGAAACCGATAGGATTAGGCAATACATGGAAGTTGTAAAAATAAAGTAAAAAAAATATATGAAGACGTATATGGAGAGGAATTCTCGATTACCTTATGACGTTCCTATTTCTTAGGCTCATAATTTCCAAGCTATGGTTCACAAATATTTTAACGAATCTATTTATTGTCTATTTTTCATTTATTCAATGAATAAATACTCATCTACTTATACTTCTACATACGCATACATATATACATACTCAATATATATATATATATATATATATATATATATATATATATATATATACACTCAATTCATATTTTATATTTTTTAAAATAAGTTAATAAATTTAAATTCTTAATGAATAATTTAAGAAAAATATATTTTACTTTTCAATACTACCATCAGTGATACATAAGAGAGATTTAAGATTTATTGACTAAATGTTAATATAACTTTAAAAGTGTATGCAATATATCTACTTATTGACTATTTAAATAAGTTATTATAAATAACTAAAATAATTATTAAGGTGAAAGTCATACATACCAATCGCTATAAATTATGTGATACAAACTTAATAATGATTAAATAGCATAAAATCAAGTTATTATTATCTATAATTTGTAATCATTGCTGTTTCTTTATAATTTCATAATAAAACAAATAATTATTACTAACTATATTTAGTCTAAATAGAACAGTGCTAAACAAAAATCTTATAAAAAATATAATATGTTTTAAATAGAGGAATGTTCTTTCCTCTATTTAAAACATATTATATTCCTCTCACTGAGGAACCATTTAGATGTGTAATAATAATTATATCCGTTTTACTCAACAGACATCTACTACATATATGGATTCGAACATATCATACGAAATAACATAATGAAATCATGTCTTTGATTTGTCAATTAAATATACCTCCACCTGGGAAAGGCGATTTCTATAAAAAGCAATGTAGCAATTTTTGCATAAAAGAGGCTATGAATAGTGTATCGGCACCCCTTTTCTTGTCGGAGAGCACAAGTTTTATTTGCTACGAGCACTAGCTCTCCAAAACACTAATAGTTAATCTATAATAATTTATCCTCCGATTTGATATAGCTCGAGGATTTAAAACACTCGGAGTTCAGTCTTTGCCCTAGGTCGCTTTAATCATGCTTAAAGACGCTGACAATTATTACACTCGGGGCATAATATATCAAAAGTCTTGTCCGAATTTCTCCTAACTAAAATTCACTTCAATGATATATATTAAAGATATTATCCCTGCCTTTTACAAAATTCACTATTCTATTTTCTCGGTATCCATTACATCTTTATCCCTAATGTATTGTTTATCGCAGCTTTGCAAAACTTATTCACCGATACACATGCTTTTTGAGCAAAAATGAATATGTATCATTATTATTTCCAATTTCTTACTCGAATGTCAAGCAATGCGCGAATCAATTTGGCTGTACTATATAAATTCGTTTGCTTCTGGAGCTCAGTTACAATACAAGTTCTTCGTCCTAATTTGACGTCAAAAACATAAATTGCATAGCATATCCACCAGTAGACGAATCATGCTGTACTGTGCGACATACTTCATAAATGTTTTCAGCATTTACGCTCCGTATGTTAGAAGAAAGCTTAAGTAATAGACAATAAAAATAAATTGCAAGATGCGAAGTTTTCAAAATCTTATCACGTACTATTTATAGACGCATCACTAATCCTCGATGATGTTATTATGAGATTGTTTGCGTATTTTTAATGCTAATATTATTATTATTATCTATAATAAAAGAGATATTTCTACATTTTCTTAGCAATAAGATTTTTGTATGAAATTGTAAAAGCATTAAATATATTTATGATTTACGTAGAGTGCGAAGAGTATGTAAACGTTAATAAGAATTAAGAAATTTAATTATTTAAGAACTTAATTATAACCTTATTATAAGAACTTACTTACTTACCTGAATTAACCTTGGTTAATTAAGAACTTTACTATATATCTATTTTGAGTCCAGTCGAATATGGTGTACAGATGTCGTTATACGCCGTAAGGTTAATTGCCCTTTACGTAAATCATGACACTCATTATATTCAGGTTCGGTGGTGAAATTGAATGGGATGTTGAGTGGGGGTGTACTGGGAAAATTGGCCTTCGAATATTTTTAAGGACGGATCAGAAAGCAGTCTGAAGCTGAAAGTCGTCGCGAATAGTGTTCGAATCTCCGTAGCGATATTTTAAAATTTTTAATCATTGTATATATTGTAATAATATTAATTATATTGATTATTTTATTAATCTTAAAAGAAAGTATTCGTAACTGATTTTTTCGCCCTCGTTCTAAAAAGTTATTTCTCAGCAGACAGTAATGCACATACCGAGAGAGAAGGAAAACAGATTTGTACCCTGTCATAAACGGAGTTATACATGCTACCCCACTCGTTCAGGCTAACTTCAAGTTCGCGTAGATTCTTGGTGCAAATGTGACGTGGTACCATTCTTATGAACACCATACTTGGCCGTTAATTGATGATTTGTAGAAGAGTTGTTTTTTTATATTTACGTCTAATTTTAAGCTTTCTATTAAATAATATTTTGAAGAAAAACAGAAATTATCTATTAATGGTAAAGTGAATTTGCACAAGTATAATAAATAAGAAGATGATTATGAATAAAAAAAAATTGTATGAAAACTCAACCTCTTTTTTTTTATCTATAAATGTACCAGATTGTAAATTTTAACAATAATATCAGTCAAATAAATTACTAAATCGTATTCCTCGTCGGGCAAATCCGCCCGCACGCGGTCGTATACCGACACGTGGCCAAGATGGCGTCGCCGCGTGGCGACAAATTCAATTTCTCGATTCAGACCGGCCAGGCCCCACGTTGGACGCCATTTTTGTGATGCGGTCGAAAATTCCCGATTTAGATTGGATTTATCTACTCATTCGCGCACACAAAATAATCTGATAAAACTCCACCACTACTCACCTGTCTCTCTCAGAGGAGGTCCCGCCAGCCTGAAAATGGAAATTGTTTGAGGCAGAAAGGGGGGGGGGCAAGAAATCACGCGCACAATCTAGATTCTTCCAACCAAATTTATTTATAATTTCAATTTTTTTCTCCTAAACTTCCGCACGAACTCTCGCTCTACTTCTTTTTTTTTGTCTATATGTTCACTTTCCTTATCATTTCATTATATATATATTTTTTCTTGTTTCCCTTGTTTATCAATTTATATCTTCATTTACTTCACCACTATTTATGATTATATCAACTCTCACTATTACCACTATTCATTTTTTTTCTTTCTTTATTATCTAAATTTATCTTTACTTAACCACTATTTATTTGATTCCATTAATTTATCATTCATTTCTTTCCCGTTTGTTTACCTTTGCGTTCATCACTAGTCTATTCATTTATTATTATTTATATGACCAATAATCCTATTTATCACTACTCACTTTCCTCTCTTTATCCCGTATTATTTATTCATCTTTTTTGTCTTTAATTTATCTAACAAACAATTTTTCCTTTGTTGCGTGGATGCACCTCGACACTCGTTCGTGCCGAGGTCTAGGTTAGGTCTCCTCGCCGTTCCATCAGCCGACGGTTACGCGCGGCTCGTGGCGCGGGGAGGTAAGGGGAAGGGACCGTACCGAGCACAAGGCGCGACGGCGCGCGCGAGCGCCTTAAGGTTTTCTTGTCCGTGGGATGGCACGCGCGTCGTCGTTTTCTGGATAAGTCTGCGCGGGCGCCTTGTGACTCTTATCACTATATATATATATATATATATATATATATTATTGTAAAATATAATTGATTTCAATCTGTCGTAATAATTTCTGTAATTTACACCTCTCTTCATTTAGTGTTTCTCTTTTATCATTCTAAAAATATATACTTAAGATTAGTGTATTAATGTTTTGAAATATTAGCAAACGTAAAAGATAAATGTAAATACTTAAAAAATATAACGTAAGTATAATAATATCAAAATAATTAAAGTATAAAATAGATATACTCAAGTTATATATATATATAATTAATCAATAAAATAAATTAAATTATGGTGAACGGGATATAATGTGTGAGGTATATAAATATGAATACTCTGAGGAATTAAATTAAAATAATGTATTTAAATGACTTATGTAACTAAAGGCATAACAAACCTCCATGCTTATATGGAGGAAAACCAACAAAGGACACCAACAAAAAAATTAGACTTTTTCTCAATTAATTATGAAAACAATAGATTAACCGTCCGATTAACATAAAATCCGAACGTATGAAATGACCATTTATAAAGATATACGAGAGTTCTCTTATCTTTCTTTCATCTCAGGCATCTACACACTGACACACATACACACACACACACACACACACACACACACACACACACACACGATTGACATAAACGATTTTTTTATTGGTGCGTTTAGATTTTATAATCTATACAGATATAGTACTGTGTATATTCAGTGCTGAGACATACGATATATCTATTGAAGTTACAATTGTGCTACGAGTGTCCGACGCTGAAATACCAACTGTTTACGTCCACGTTTCTGTGCCGGGGTAACGTAACCCTCATCTTTATTGAATGGAGCATGTACGGGGGATGCGGCTAAAATACAGCAATGGTCTCAGGATAGGCGCAAACGAGCTTTTGGCCTAACGGGCTTGGTGCACCCGGGAGTTACCGATGTTGGGAGTGGAGAATTGGCGCTTGCTTCATAATTACCACAAACTCGTTACAGCGACCACCGACAGTCAAATCGTTGGAACGTTCTGCTTTGATGGGTCGGGGGCTTGGCTTTATCGCCCGGCCGAGAGAAGGAACTACTCTATAAAAACCCCCTTAATCCTACATTGTATGGTAGTTGCGATAGGGGATGCATGGTTCCAGGGTAGAAGAAGGGAGCCACTACAACTGCCAGTGAAATTTTACACCGCGCGTAATTAAAAACTCATAGTCCATCGAACGGGATGCTGATAGCGACCTCAGTAGGTGGACGTAAGACAATATGAACAAAACTAAAAAGATAGTAGAGGAGGAGAAAGAGAAGGAGAAGGATAGGGAGAATCGGCGGCCTAAAGACAAGGCCAAGACTGCAGAGAGGGAGCCAACCAAAATAGAAACGAGCAAACTAAGAACCGGCAAAACGTCGCAAATAAGACTAACCAAAGCTGGTGACTCCAAGGACGCCATCCAGGCTGCTGGCAAGTCAAGGCCGCTGACTGAGACAAAATGTGAAGAGAAGGAAGTTGAAAGCCCCTCCTCAGGGTAGACTCAAGGAAAATGCCAACCCAGCAAAATGCAGGAAGTAAGTACTGCCCAAGGCAGCACTAAAGATAGTCCAGCACAGCTTCCTGAAGGCTGTCCACCTAAGTAATCTACCATGGACTGCTTAGAGGTCCCAGCACATAGTGCGGATCTCTACAGAAAGATAAAAGTGCTCCTCAAAACAGACCTGAGGAAGGAGGGGCTTAAGAACCTTAAGGGGTTAATGGTGGACATTTCTGAAATGGCCATCAGATGTGCTCGAGCGCAGGCTAAGTCGGAGGCCTTGCGCGAGCAAGCAGCAAAAGAAACAGTGAAGGGGCCACAGACCTATGCAGGTGGGGTCTCCCATGACACTGAAAAACAAAGGAAGCTGGTTGCCCCAAAGGCTCAGGTTGTTAAAGCTACGATAAGACCACCACCCAAGGTGGTCTTATTAAAGCCGAGGGATGTGGAAAAGATCTCCACAACAGGAAGGGCAAAGGAAGTCTTGCAAAAGACTTTCAACCCTAGGCAATCAAAGGTCCAGATCAAGAATCTGTGGGAGACAAGGAAGGGTCGCCTAATGGAAACTGCAACCGAAGCGGGGTTAGAAAAAATAAAAGCCTCAAAAAGTTTGATCGAACTTTTTGAGATACAGGCCCTAACAAGGAGCAGGTCGAGGCTCATCATCTACGATGTGCCTAAAGATATGTCGCCAGATGAGGTGACCTCGGCAGTTTTTGACCAAAACGAGGGAGTGGCCTCTACAACCGAAGAATTCTCTGATTTCTTCAAACCCCGCTTCAAATCGGACAAGAGGAGCGACTCAGTAAACAACTGGATGGTAGAAGTTACCCCGAACGTTCGGGGTAAACTCCTACAGAAGAAAAGGATATATATAGAGTGGTTGTTTTGCCGCGTACAAGATTACCTCCGCGTCACCAGATGCTATAAGTGTCAAGGCTACGTAGCAAAGCACTGTAAAAGTGATCAATGCTCCTCTCACTGCAGTGAGAGGGGACATGGCAGCAAAGAATGCAAAAACAAAGATGCGGTGCCAAAATGCGTCAATTGCAAAAAGGCGAAAAGGGCGCATAACCATGGCTCAATGGACATTAAGTGTCCTGCATACAAAGCTGCCATGGAAAGATTAGTTAACTGCACGGACTATGGCCAGTAATGCACGAGATAATCGAAGCGGACCTGCCCTGCGCTTCGCGCAACTAAATGCCAGAAGAGCACGCAGGGTCACTCCAGAGATAAGATCAAAATTTGTGGAAAGAGGAGTAGACATCCTGCTTCTTCAGGAGCGATACCAGCGTAGTGGCCCAATAGAGGGGTTCGGACTATGCACATGGATGGTATACGTTGACGGGCAAAACTCCTGGGCGGCTATAGCAGTCCTCAACCCCGAGGTGACAGTGCTGAAACTAACGCACTTAACAAATACACACTTCGCTGTAGCGGAGGTTAGGCTGCGTTCTTTAACGATGTATGTGATCTGTGGATACTTCCAGCTTAGCCACGAAATAGGGGTACATCTGACACACTTAAGTAAGGTGCTGCACGCACTTCGAGGGAGGATGGTGCTAATAGGTGCTGATCCCCCTGTGGGGTCTGATCGCACCAACCGTAAAGGAGAGGAATTAGAAAATTTTACAGCGCAGTTGAATCTCCGGATCGCCAATGTGCCAGACAGTATCGCTACCGTCTCCAATGAAATTGGAGAAGGAAACGTGGACGTAACTCTTGTCACATTGTATCTCGAGACACTCATCATAGGATGGGCTGTCAGGGAGGACTGGACCTCGAATGATCATAGAACGATCACGTACCACTTAATCGGAGCAAGTGCAACTGCAAGTTCAGGTGCTAAAGTCAAGGTCAGAAATTAAAGTGATACTCCACACATAAAGCGAACTGGGATACTTTCTGCGCTGTACTCGAGGATGAATGGGACCAGGTCGCTCAATGTGAGTTCCTTCAATCGTGCAATGCTGCCATACCGATGAGTAGGGTAGCTGTTAGGAGGGTTCCCTGGTGGAACCCAGATTTAGATAGGTTGAATAGGGCTACAAATTGAGCCCGTCGAGTATTCCAGAAAGAGCGTGATCCCGTCAGACGGGAACACTTCAATGAAGAATACAAAGCAGCCAGAAAGGAGTAGGTCCGTAGACTCACGCATACTAAAGAAACTAAATGGCAAGACTTTGTGACTGTAAAGAGTAATCAGAACCCTCAGGTGTAGCTTACCGACTGCAGGTAGGTAGGCTGTCCATTATGGAGGTTGCTTGCAACGTCCGTCTGGATAATAACACCTATACGACGGACTGGGTGAGCACCGCTACCGCAGTGCTAAATACCCTGTTCACTCCTGGCAATACAGAATGAAACGCAAGGGCAAAAAATATGAGGTTCTTGGCTAACGCTCTCCGCCCGAGGGGAGCCGAGGTCGAATTTAATCTCACCGAGTTAGATCAGGTCATGGTAAAGATGAAGCTGGGTATGGCTCCAGGCCCAGACAGCTTCGACTTGGCCATCATGCGAACAGCACTGCCGACTATCAGGCAGGACCTGATCAACATCTATAACTCGTGTTTGAGATTTTCGGTCTTCGCTAATGAGTGGAAGGTTAGTCAAGTTGTCAGAATCCGAAAGGGTGAGGACAAAGATCCTGAGGACCCTGCGTCCTACAGGCCTATTTGCCTCTTGTCACCGGCCGGCAAAACCCTTGAGGCTATGATACTGAACAAGCTAAACGGAAACATTGAAACAAGGTCATCTCCAAAATCGTACGGCTTCAGGGGAGGGCGATCCACTGAGGACGCCATAAATCCGTAAAGGATGCCCGCAGGGATCCGTACGGGGCCCAACTCTGTGGAACCTTGTTCTAGATCCCCTTCTTTGGCAGTTCTGAAGACAAGGGTGCGAAGTCATTGCGTATGCAGACGACATTGCACTCCTAGTGGAGGGAGACTCGCGTAGGTAGATCGAAAGCAAGGGCCAGTGTTACATTGAAGAAGTGGAATCCAGGCGTCGCCTCAATCAAATGAGGCTGGCCTCTCAGAAGTCTGGAATGTTGATTTTGAGAGGTCACTTTGACTCGAAAGTCCGTCCTCTTATAAAGATTGGCGATATGCAGATGAGGAGATTAGAAAGCGTGAGATACCTTGGAATCCCCTTCAAAGAAAATCTAAAAAAAATCGGCTGCCATTTGAAATTGGTACAATCCAAATGTGTGTATCTGTTTAACAGGATTGGACGCCTGGCAAGATGGGAATGGGGCCTTAAATTTAAGGCGCTTAGTACTATTTATACCAGGCTGTTCACACCTGTCGCTACTTATGCTACTTAGCGGCAGGTTGGCACGATTTTATGTGTATAGAACAGCAACGCAAGTTGGCGAGTACTCAAAGACACGTGCTTAATAGTCACCGGTGCATACAGAACCGCCTCAACAGAGGCCCTAGCAGTGATAGCGGGAAGACTCCCCATGGTGCTAGAATGCAGGCGTAGAGCGGAACTGTATGCTAACCGTAAAATGCAGCGTTACCTGATGACCAACGTCCTGCCGCGAGAGAGATATCTGAAAGATATCTCGATGACTGGCAAGAAATCTAGAATAACTAGACAAAAGGTAGGCTGACATATTCTTACCTGGCTAGTATCAGAGACAGGATCAACGAAGAATGGATCATGCCGTCGCAATGTTTAAACAAGTTCCTCACTGGGCATAGTGACTTCGGGTCATATTTCTCTCGCTTTCATCTGAGAGAGAGAGAGAGAGAGAGAGAGAGAGAGAGAGAGAGAGAGAGAGAGAGAGACAGCGATACATGCACATGTGCAGAGGTGGACACACCTGAGCACGTCCTGACCGTCTGTCCCAAATATCATGAAATTAGGATCAGGTTCCACAGAGATAACAATACCTCCATTGAGGTCAATGCTCTATTGAGCCAAATAGACTATAAAGCCTTAGAAAAACTAGATAAAGAGCTCCTCCAGTCAAAGGAGTCTCTCGAGGCAATAAAGAATTTGCTGGAAGCAGATACAATAGAGGAACCTGAACAGGTAGGTAGGGAACTGGTTTGAACTATAGGGTATACACAAACGAATCATATACACAGAATAATTTCTACATAAAAGCAACAATCAAATACAAATATAAGTGGACCAGCGCCATAGACTGGTCCACAAAACTAATCGCAATCATCACAAGGCAATAATACACATGCAAAAATTTATTTTATTTTTCCTAAATAAGTAGACCGATACGATACAGCGATCTACAAACTGTAAATATATAATTAGCAATAAGTAAAACCAGCCTATACACTGCCTGATTAACTCTAGTCTGTAAAAATAAGGTGCAATAAGAGGGGCTCGGAACCCACTATAAACTGTAGGTCCACAAATGTCGCAATGATGTAAAGATCTGCACCAATAAGAAAAGATCAGGAACACTGAAAAGTTTTGGAGCACGACCGGCTGATAAAGCGAAAGCTAGATGCGACCGGGAATGTTTATGTGCAACAAAGCATAACTGAGCGACCTTTGTTTTTTTTTGTGCTACGAGTGTATATAGAAAATATCGGTAATATATATACTATCATCCCCCATCTCGGCTTCGCCCTAGATAATAATTTAACCGATTTCTTGAACAATTCAATAATATCTAAGTCGAAAGTACTCTATATATAAAAATCTATATTACTATAAATGATTGACCGTAATACACCTATCGTCGATTCTGTACATACAATATGTATATACAGAATGTACAACCGTATTTCATACAGACATATATGCATTTTACATACGGTTTCTATGGAGAAAATAGTTCTTTTGATTTCGGGCGGTTGAAACAGATGTCCAAGTGTCTCCAGACGATCTTTACAGAGAGTATCGTGTTCCGAATAAAGGACATGTCTCGGCTCGACTGCTATAGAGAGTTTTCTTTTGGGGAGGGCGGTAGAATACGATGTCCAGGTATCCCGGGACGACTTTTAGTAGGAGTGTACGTATTCGAACAACAGAAAATGATTTTTTTGATAGAAGTCTCTTAAACTCACCCCATAGAAGTCGTTCCAAAACATCCCGACATCGTATTCGAACGTCCCAACATGCATCCCCCTATAGAAATCGTCCCGTCATACCTGGACATTGTTTTCTACCATTCGAACACTAAATTCCCCGTCGAAGTCTTCCCGATATACCTGACCATCATCTTCTACCATCCGAACACGACATTCTCCTGCAGTTGTTCCAAAACACCTGGAAATCACATTCTATCATCTGAACACGAAACTCCCCGTAGAAGTTGTCCTGACATACCAAAACATCGTTTCGTACCAACTAAACACGATAGTCCCAGTAGAAGTCGTCTCGACAAAGCTAGCATTGCTTCCTAACACAATACTCCCCGTCGAGGTCGTTCGGATAGTGCTGGATATCGTATTTTACCATCCCAACATGAGTCTTCCCATAGAAGTTGATTTCCTCATACCTGGACGTCGTTTTCTTTCAATTATTATTTTTAATATTCAATAATAATAATAATTTCAATTATTTCTTTCAATATTCCCTAGAAATCGCCCAAAGACACCTGAACATTACATTCTATCATCCGCACACACAACTTCCTACAGAAATCGTCTTGAGGCAACGGGATATCGTAATCAACCGCCCGTACACGCCGCCAATATAATATTTCTCAGTAAAACCGTATTTAAAATGTGCATATATAATATGTACAATATAATATATATATATATATATATATATATATATATATATATATATAGATACATACATGTATACATATATATACATATTTCGTATATTTTCGTTTTTTCAATTAAATACCGTGAATATTTTCGTAGTCATGCCAACTATAATTCAAGCAAAATATTGGTCCCGGAATAGTATTTTTTTTAAGCAGACGATGGATATTTCCTTCTTATGCAGAAGTGACGATTATTATATATAAATATAAACATATATATATATATATATATATATATATATATATATATAGAGTAGCTTGTGCCCAGACAATAAGGGCATCTGATAGTTTTCTATTTAAGTACCAGACTTTACTGACCAAATAGATGTTTGTCAACGGTCCAACTTGGATTTTTGTCAACCGAATGTTTCAGAATATTTTCACAATACAGTGTTTTCCTATTTTATTGAGGGCGACAATTGAACTCATAAATTACAATCCTTTAAAAAAATATTATATAATCTGTTCAAATAAATAAACAATATTTTGTTATATATAATTGTTATCTATAATTCACTCATAATAAAGTATAAATCACGTGTATTTATATTTTTGGCTATTAAAAATGTATGTAGTTACAAAACTGAAAGTTATTAACCAATGAAGCTTCATTTATTGAGATTACTGTATATACTGTAAAATTCTTTCATGCAAAAATTAATTATTAAAAAAACAGCATGAGCATTGTGAGAACAGGCCTGGCAAGTTCATACCTACTGTTTTTAATAATAATGAATTATCAGAAAAAATAGCAGAAGAATCTTCACCTAAAAACTTCGATGATACAAGATAATTAACTCTTTTTTATGAGCCTACGCGTGGACTAAATGATGTAAAAATAAACTCGGCAATTTATAAATGATCTTACAACTTTATTAAGCTTCATTTCTGTTAAAATTATTTATTTATTATTATTTTTCAGACTTTTATATTTATTTCTGTGAATTATACAAGCTGTTATTTATAGGGATGCATATAAAATGCACTTAGGTATTTGTTTTAATGATCCATTGTTTTAAGACGTTATTGTGTATATTTTTGTATAATATATTAATTAAATTAAGAAAAACATTTTATATAAATTTATTATAAAATACATGAACAGATGTATTTAAAATTCTTACTATGACACATCAAACTCGCCTAACTATTTTACTTTTGTGAAAAGTTTTTTTGTTGTGAATTTCATTTCTGTTCTAAGGACATAATTCGATTAAATTTGTTCTAAAAATAAGATATATAAATTGTAAATTTCTTGATATGCTAAGTACATATATTATTATGTTTTCCTTTATCAAAGTTAGTAGGACATTTGTCTATATCGGTGAACCTATTTTTAATTTAATTATAGAGGAATTTTTGTGTTAATATTTGTAACTTCGGAAAGTATATTATATAAATTTTTTATGAAATACATGAGAAGATGGATTTAAAAGTCATAATATGCTAAGAATACAACAATCTCGCCTAACTATTTTACTTTTGGTAAAAATTGCTTTTTACAGATTTATTGTAGGATTAAATTCATGGAATGGAAAGAAAAAAGAAATGTATAAAATAACATATATATATATGCATTTTGCATTTGATTTTTAACAATACTTTTATATTAATAGTACCTAAAACTTATGTGTATATAATAAAATGAATATACTATAACGTTAATGATGGTGATGGTCCTGATAAAATATTAAAATTAACAATTCTAATTATAAGGTTTTTACTTTGAATGATCATTCAAATTAGTCTATAGTACTACAAACTATGAACAACTTACTATCAATAAATGTCTTGCAAATCGCAGTAAGCATTAGAAATTGCTAGTTTCAAACGTACAATAATTTATAAATAATAATCGCAAAAAGTGAATTGCATATTTTCAATTTATGCACGATATAAATGTTATGTAAATGACATCTGCTGCGTTATCAGACATCATTTTTTATGCATAGCATGTATAATAGCGATCATACCAACTGTAAGAAAAATATTAAGTTTTTATTATTTAGTAAAAGATTATCTTTTTAACAGTTTTGTGTTGTCTATAAAAAACGTTATTTACAATATACTTACTTTGTGCATGAGCCTTTTATATTCTTGATAAATTCTAAATCTTTGTGATACATTGTATATATGAACCTCTCATCACATGCAGTAGATACATATAAAATAACCTCTGATCAGAGCCTCTTACTATATAACTATATACTTATACTATACTATATAACTACATACTATATATTAAATCGCTTTACTATATCAATTGGCGCGGTAGCATCATTACATTTGGAATAGATTAATAAAATCATCCGAGAGAATATGCAAATCTACCTTGAGAAGTACTTAAATTGTCACATCACTTCTTGCACAAACCGAACGAATGGTAAAACACTCATAACAACGAAATTATCTGTTCAAAGTCTTGCATTTTCAATTCGTGTAAAAGTCAAATTTTCGCTTCTATATGATTTAAAAATTATTTCTAAAAGTTCTAGAATTTTTAATTTAGGATATTAAAACAATTTTATAAATATAAATATATATATATATATATATATATATATATATATATATATATATATATGTAGCTTGGGCTCAGGTAATAAGGGCATCTGATTATTGAATATTTTTTAAAATAATTAATTATTAATTTTTATTTTTATTTATTTCAGTAATTTATACTTTTTGAAGCAAATAGTAAGGCACTCCGAAATTTTACTTATATCAGTAATATTTCGTTTACCTGTTCATTCTCTTCGTCACCGATAGTAGCACACATTGCCTTGAGTTGCCAATAGAAAGAAAAAGTGCGTATTTGAATATATGGACATACATGCTGCAGTTGGCACACAAGTATTGAGCTTACACGAAGCGGTTACATCAATGAGTTTGGACAGAATCATAAATAAACGGAGTGAAAAGGGCGGAAAAAAGCCAAATAAAGAGAACGAGACATACATCTGCCAGGCTGTGCAATAGCATTCTTTACCCACGCATACTTAAACACATCATGTAAACGGTTGAAAGGATTCTCTGAAATCGAACGCTTTCAGACTGTTTTTCCCTTGCAAATTTTCTCGGGACCGCTTCGGGCGACGTTTATAATAAAACTCTTTTACCAGAAAAGGGAGAGTTAGTTTTAATAAGAACTCTACGAGTAACAGTGGCCCCAACCCGTACCAGGCCTCTTCGTCGCTCTCCAACTACTCTGCTCGTCGTGAATGTATATACTTATATATCACCGACAATGCGCAGGCTACCATACCGTAACCGCTTTCGTTCGCGGAACTTCCGCGAGCACGAAACGCTGCGGTATGCCTACTGTCCTTTATTGGTTTTTATTCCCTGGTAGAAATCTAACAGTTTTCAATAGTTTGGAAAGTATTTACTAGCTATTAAAAATAGAATAAATTTATCATAGCTTAAAATTAGGCAAATCTTAGAATGAAAAATGTGAATATTGTCAGTAAAATTAAAAAATTGGTAGAAACTTGGTTTGAAGCTGGAACCTTGTTTCTGTCTAGTATATGAACATTCTAATTCGGATGTAAGATTCAATTACTACAAACGAAACAATTAATTTATATACAATATTAAAATATTATGTTGTATATAGAATAAAAGGAACATAATACAATACGTAAATAGTTTGAAATAGTTATAAAAGAATACGTAAATAGTTTGAAATAGTTATAAAAGAATAATAAAGTCTGTTTCGAAAATGAGTCTTTTGAATATCAGAAATTTCACCTGGTTTCGTATTAACTCTTATGAGAGATCCACCGGAAACAACATTTGTTTTATTAATAACTCTTAAAAAAAATGAAAGATCCTGTTCATAAATGAGATGCATATTGATTATTTCCAATAAGAAAGAAAAATCTATGTTCGGAAAGAAACTGGGTAAAGTAGAAGTTTACCTCTCTGTGTTTCTACCCCTTCCACGAACCGATTTCGGGTATTAGTCTTATCGTCCATTGTCCTCGTTCATTCCATCCTCCACCGTCTCTGCTACGTCTCGATCGTCTTTATCCGTTCTTCAGCCGCAGTGTCTTCCCGTCCAATATTCTGATTGTGATCGTGAATACGCTTTTGTTCATTCACGAGCAGATGGACGGGAATAACCCCAGCGATCATGAAAACCGGCGATCAGACACAATGCGATGTGCGCACGCAATTCTTAACGTACCCACCTTTTGTACACTTTTCATGGCGTTCGCTCGTTTTCTTATATTCATCGCGTCGGCCCACCTTTCCGCCCTATAAAGTAAGATCGAGTGGGTAAGGCTCACCAGCAGTCTACGTACGTTCTCTCTAGGTCCATTCGTGTTGGCCAGCAGTCTGCTTAGAGCCTTGGTCTTTTCTGCTGCCTTATTCGTCACGTTTCATAGGTGAGGCCAAAAGCTTAGCTTCGTATCCAAGGTGACCCCAAGATACTTAACTTTACTCCTGGTCTCCAATCTTTCCGTCCCTACCGTCATTGAGACCACCGTCTCTATACGCCCACGAGTCAGCAGCAATAACTCTGCTTTTTGCAGCGCGAGCTGCAGTCCGTGATCTGTCATCCATTCAGTCACACGCCTCATGACCTGATTCAGTTTTAACTGAATCATGTGATTATCGCGCGCGACTATCACGGCTGCCACATCGGTAGCATAGGTGACGAGGTGTAGGTCCAAGGGCATGTCCAGTCATAGTAATCCGTCATACTATACGTTCCAGAAGTCGGGGCCCAGGGTAGATCCCTGCGCCCCGC
The DNA here is from genome assembly GCA_018907035.1 of Sycobia sp. Sy_11. Classification (NCBI taxonomy): domain Eukaryota; kingdom Metazoa; phylum Arthropoda; class Insecta; order Hymenoptera; family Epichrysomallidae; genus Sycobia; species Sycobia sp. Sy_11. The sequence continues at coordinate 175,346 of JACCIC010000327.1, read as the reverse complement.
TATTCATCCCCCCGCTATCATGCGTTTCCGTTTCTTTCCGTCTGATGTTTCGTACGTCAGTCTTCGATCCCGTAGGTGATCCCGTATGATTCATAAAAGGTAGGAATATATTTTGAAAGTAGACTCGAACTGCCAGTATCTCTGTCCATTTTGCGGAGTTGAAGGCGTTTTAGACGTCTAGGGTCACCAGTAAAACCAATGGTCTGGTTGCACGGCAACACCTGTTGGCCGAGTAAAAGATGTTCGTCACGTCACCTACGGCGCCAATTGTCGACCGTCCTTTCCTAAATCCAAGTTGTTATTTGGAGAGGACTCCGGCATTTTTAATTGCCTGTAGCAGTCGTGGTCTTAGCAGAAGCTTCAACAGCTTCTCTGCCGTATAAAGTAGGCAGAGTGGCCTGTACGGAGAAGGCAAACCAAGATCCCCTTTAGTCATACTGATGAGAACTAATCGAGCTTCCAACCAGAGTCTACTCAAAACTCCCTCCACCAGGCACCCGTTGTACAAGTCTAAACAGATATCCGGGCGGTGTAAAGCGACCACCCGAAGTACCTTGCTAGGTATCCCATCTGGACCCGGAGCCTTGTTCGGCTTCAACGCACACGAAACCCAATAGAGCTCTTTCTGCGTGGAGAGAGGGATATGTGTCTTTCTCGTTTCGTTCATCACGTCTAGTCTCTCTGGTTGGGTCGGAAAACGTCCTTAGTTAGACTATTCTTTTCAATATTTCCGGACCTGCTAATACCGGCGGGCCTCGGCCCCCAGTGCACGTGTCACGATTTTGTAATCGTTTTCTCAGGGGTCCGAGTTTACCTCATCAATGAGTCGCATCCAACACTGTTCCTTATTATCATTGATCGCGAATCTCAACCGCTGCCTGATGAGCCTATACTCTGCAGAGTAGTGTCCCGCTTCGCCTCGACTTCGGACTCGTTGAACTTTATGTCGCAGCTTCAAACAGGTGCTTCTGAGATCCGCGATCTTCTCCGTCCATCAGTACGTCTGTCTATTACACATGTTGCGTTTCTTGGACATGGTGGCATAGGCGTTGGACAAAACTAGTCACCGCCGCCGCTAACGCCTCCACCCTGTCCCGGCTTGTCTTCGATTTTCTCGAATTTAGCCACATACTCAGAAGTACTGTAGTTTAGGCTCAGGTAAACGCTGACATAGGTAATACCAGCAATTCTTGCTCAGACAGAGTTCTCCTCAATCCCTGTTCGTACTATATTCGCCGTGCCTTTTCCACGAAACCAGACTGCAGAATTACCCGAGCTGCTAGCGAGCCAAGTCGGTAAACGGTTGTCTCTGTACTGCTTACTAATAATGATTACGTCAGTGTCCATTTCTATCGCAATCTGCGGGAGCAGTACGTCAGCTATACTACTCCCATTCATATTGTATTGCAGTATCGTCATCGTCATTACGTGACTGTCTTTGTCTTCAATTCCGTCAATGCTGCCTAAACCTACACACGAGGGTGAGCCAGGAAAGTGTTCCCTGTCTTGGATCTTATCACCAGTGCAACAGTGAAAAGGTAACATTCCCCACGACTCTTACAGTCCCTATTGGAATGACTCTTGAGACCGCATCACCAGCAGCAGGTTCGTCTCTTTGATCCTTTATAATCTTTTCATAAATTACCGAAACCCAAGCACCAGTAACATCGCAAGACGTGTAACCTGCGTCCTATTCGACAATTGACCCATCCGATTTGGATACATCCTTTCCTTAATTCGCAGGTTCAGGAATTCCACTGTTAACCTGGAGGTCAGTTCTTGGACCTATCCAGTCTGTCCAACGGCGTCTTATAGAACCTATCTAAAGTCCGTCGTTATCCCATCTGGTCAGCTGTAACAGTACCGCGCCTGGTAACTAAAGATTCCTGCGAGTGACAAAAAATTACCTTTGTTAGTATATAAGCTCGATTAAGACTTCGTATACATACATATATATACTTGCATCCCCCGTCTCGACTACGCCCGAGATAATAATTAAACCGATTTCATAAACAATTTAATAATATCTAAGTAAAAAGTACTTTATGTATAAGCATCTATATTACTATAAATAATTGACCGTAATTTATCTATTGTCGCTTCTCTATAAAAAGCTGCTTCAATGTAGCTACCACTTCAAAAAGTTGATATTTTGCCGACCATTTTATACAATTTATATATATATGTATATATATATATATATATATATATATATATATATATATATATATATATATATATGCATATTGAATACGGTTTCGATGGAGAAAATTGTACTTTCGAGTTCGAAGGTAGAAGCAAATAAGCAAAGGAACACAGCACCGTAGCGCGAAGTGTACTTAGCACTCATGGCGTTTAACGTGATTCTTTTACAAAAGGCCAAAGACAATTAAATCATTGTTGATAAAGCATCAATTTTCTCACTATCAGATTGTGAAGAAATTAGAGCGAAATCTTTTAATATTACTCAGTAAAGTCAACCACGCTCTGACTTGACGGAATGTAAATATAAATTAGACTATGAATGAAAAATAATAAAAATAAAATAGGAAAAAAGGGGTCCTATAAATGTTATACTAATAAATTTAGAGTGGGGATAGGGTATATCAAGTAGCTTGCTGGGTTTTTCATTTTAGTTTAGTCCCTGAGGATGAACCGTAGCGGTTCGAAACGTCAGACAAGAAGGTGATCCAAAATATAAGGTGGTGGGGGCAGTCAGGTTATCCTTTACTAACATAGAATAAGTATTTTTATTCATCTTTTCTATTTTTATTTTACTTATTATTGTATTTTTATTTTTATTTTTGATGTATTATTAATTTTATTTTATTTTTATTTTTAATTTTCTGATATAATTTATTGCAGTAATATGTTTTATTTCAGATTCTACGGGATTGATTATAAACAAGGACAGTCTGACTCTCATTATTTTAACTAATATATGATATTATAAACACTAAAAGACCGATAAAAATATTTATTAATTGAAAAACAGTTTTATACAGTTTGCGTATAATTTAGTTATATATTTCACTGTTAATCAAATTTAACAAAAAAATTGCTATTGTAATTATATAGAAAAATAATATATAATATATAAGTGCAGAGAGGATGTACGAGAGCAGCGGAAAAGTTTTCATTGTAAGTATAAGACTTATTTGTATAATATAAGGGCCCTGGCAGATAGGACAGAGAGAGAGAGAGAGCGCGAAAAGTATATTGTTCTCTCTGCATCTAGCTCCCATGTGCATCATAAACCTTCCTCGCTAATACAGCGGGCGGTATTGGAAAAGAGACAGTTATATACTTTTCTCCCTCTCTAATACACAACTAGTTTTGTCAGTTAAAAAAGTATATAGCGCACTCTCACTTACACACGTCGCTAGTGGCCGTGGGGCGTAGTATTTAAAAAAACAGCGAGTTATGAGAGAGAAAACTACATACTTTTCTCTTCCTCTACTAGAGAGAGAAAAGTATATAGTGCTAAAGGTCGCTGACTTCTAGACCCGTGAGTTGATCTTATAAGTTATGGGCGTTCTGGATCATCCTGGAACAGCGCATGTCATCAGTGTCCGTGACATAACCGCTGTAAGATATGAGAGTTCTGGATTACTGGTAGTAATCGGGAACTGTGCGTGACATCAGTGTCTGTAACGTAAGTGCTGTGATACATAGCTTATCTACTCACGAGGTCGATCAGAGACTTCGTCATCCAGTTACTTCAACAGTAGAAAGTCAGACGGAGAGAGGGAAGAGAGAAACATCTGTGTCAGTTCGACGTTTACTTTTTGGTGATGCAGTTATAAATAATATTAGATTATAAAACTGGTATAAAAAAGTAATATTAGATTATTATAAAGCTAGCTAGTTCTAGACTTTTTACATATCCAAAAAATATTAAGTGAACCCATCTAATGTATATTAACATTACATTTATTGAAAGATTTGTATCTCCTCTACATCTTTTATCATAGTCACTGTTTGTCTTTGGAATAGATCAACTGATGTTTCGGATTGTATCAAAATTGAAAAGTTTATGAAATCTTCGCACTAACTCGCCTTCCATCATTATACGTACATTGGCTCGGTAAAAATATACACGTAGATTTTAGAAATTTGAAGCACGTAATACAAGCTAGCTGATGCTTATCCTATATGCGCATCAACTGACATTAAAGAGGTTTCCGCAGCATAGACCGATAGCAATTTTTTAATATTTAAGCCAAACATGTTAGACTTCATCTCCCCTTTCTCTCTCCATCTCTTCCTCTCTGTCGCTGTCTGTCTTTCTATTACCCTTTTCTCCCTTCCTCTCGCTCTCTCTCTCTCTCTCTCTCTCTCTCTCTCTCTCTCGCTCTCTTCTCTTACTCCTGCCCTTTTATTTTTCCTATACTCGACAGTCGAGCGTAAACAGAGAACGTAAGCTGGGCACCAAATACTCGTACAGAGGCAAAAGAAGACTAAAGAGGGCAGCTGAGGGAGGGATCGGCTACTTTGCGATACGAGTTTGCGCGTCTTCTGCGCAAATCCCCGAGCACAGATTAAGCTCTCGCCCCTTAAATATTCATTTCCTTGGAAAAACGATAAAAATAAGGGAAGATTCCTCATCCCTCCTTTGCTTCGCTTTCATCCTCCGTTGCCGACATTTCTCTCGTCTTTTCCTATTTTTTAAGCTCTTCCAGTATTTCGGTTCCTTTCCTCCTCTGTTTCTCTCTCCCTCTCTCACTCTGTTTCTTTTTTGTCCCTCTTCTTACTTTGTTAACTTTTACAAAACGCATTTAGTTCTTCTCAATTTAATCAAATAAATAATAATTATATAATTAGTCGCCTTCGTGTTTTTTAAATATATTATATTAAAGCAGTGTAAAAATCTAAGATATTTATCAAACATACTTGCATAAATGATATTGACTGGTCCTTTATACTTATTTCAAAGTGAATGATAATTATTAAATTATTACATTAAATTATAACAGTGTGTACGAATATGTATACAACTAAAACATAAAACATACACCATTGTAAAATTTAATAAGTTTGAAGTGTAATAATAATTATATTAGACATTATAAATTTAATGTTTATTGAATTTGGTGATGAATTATAAACTAGATATTTTAATGATTTCCAAATTTTAACTTCATATTCTGTGTCATACAACTTTACACTAAAGGATGAATATTAATCATAATTACAAGTACCATACATGAGAGGATATTGACACAAAAGAACGTGAAATAGTGAGTAAGTTCCTTTTATTTTAAGATACAAATGCAATAACGTGCAGGAGAGAAATCCATTGACTTAATGCTATTACGCACAACAGAGGCTCGAAAAATACGCAAAAGTTATGAAGGAACGATGGCATAATGGTCGATCACAATACACTAATTATTCCCAAGCCTCTTATGACTCTTCTTGGCCTTCAAACCGGATAAAAAGGAATAAGAGTGAAAAATCTAAAGATGGAGCTATAAAAGAGAGAGAGAGAAAGAAAGAGAACGAGAGAGAGAGAGAGAGTGAGAGAAAGCGGAGGTGTCTCCATGGAAGCTTTTCTATGTCGACCGAGTGCTAGCTTTCCGCTCGATAATTGAATCAAACGATTTATCGTCTCCGATTAAAAATGCCTTGAACTTGCTAAGAGGTATCGACTTACAAAGCGGCTTTTTTCTTTACTCAAACTTATTTCTCTCTCTGTTTCTTCTTAAAATCTCACTTCTGACGAAGCTATCTCTTGATGAGGTTGAACCACACAGTCGATGGTAAAAAACTATTTAACCCAAAGTGAAGAAAACAGGTTGTAGTTGGTTGAAGAGTACGTTTCGAATTCATAGCTTACGTTTTTTTTCTTCTTTTTTTACTTATCAACTTATTTATCATGGCAAAATTATGAATTTATCATGTAAAAACTATGAAAATAAACATTTTAATTGAGGCCTACGATGGCTCGATGGTTAGAGCGAAGGACTAGTATCTTGGTGATCCGAGTTCAAATTCCGGTCTCGACAGATTGATACAAGCGACGCTGTAATAATTTACATGTGTTTTGTTTACAAACACATCGTAGACCTCTGTCACTGATTAGCACCGATATTTGGAAGCATAAATAGAGCGACGTTAAATAACATAAAAAAAATATTTTAATTAATTGATGAAGTAATTCTTAAATGTTGAATTTGAGTTAAAATCTAACCCTGAATTTGAAATTCTGTGTCGGGTTATGATGACGTTAATGCACCACAAAAAAGTTAAAGTATTAAATGTATCTTAATTTAGTGGATCTCACGTTCTTAATTATGTCGAGATTATCGAGTACTGAAACGGAGTTTCATTTATTTTTAAATAACTTTATTCTGAATGTACAAATAAATTTTTATTATTAAATTTAATATATACTAATATATTTATAATAGTTTTTGAAAAAATATTTTTTATTTATGTTTATTTTTTAAGAATAATACTAAAATTCATCACACTTTTTTTAGTATAATTTAATTTAATTTTTTTAGTAGAATTTTATTAGTAAAAATTAATTTTAATTTTTTTTGTATAATTTTGGCTACTAAGTCATAAAAATGAATTGGGGATATACAATATGTCTATATATGGGTCAAATTATTGCCGGTTTAGTACTCAAAATATGATCGTGGTGCATTACTTTGTAACACACATTTTGTAATAGAATATTATACGATTTACGTAATGTTCATTATATTTCTAATGAAAAAAATATACGTCTCGATACCACAGAGAGATTAAAATTTAAGGTTACATTTTTGACTGCAAAAAAATTATTACATGAATATGAATTATAAAAAAAACTATCAAGTAAAGTTTCTTCTTTTAATATAAACTATCATTTCAAAATAAAATTAAAAAATGGTTCAGTTCTTCAATCTACGCTTCAATACACATAATATACAAAAACTGTGAAATAAATTTTCTTATTACGTCATATATTATCAATTCAAAATAAAATGAAAATATATTTAAGTTCGTGATTATTGATATATTTTTGCTTCTCGAGAAAATTCTTTTGATAGGTATACAGTTTATACAATTCGGTATATATGCCCATAATATATGCTATATAATATAATATAAAATATAATATAATATAATATAAAATATAATATAATATAATATAATATAAAATATAATATAATATAATATAAAATATAATATAATATAATATAAAATATAATATAATATAATATAAAATATAATATAATATAATATAAAATATGATATAATATAATATAATTATAATATATATGCCCATAATATCAATAAAAAGAAGTGTTTGTAAAAATGATCCTATTTTAAATTGCATTAGTTACTTTGATGAAACAATAATTTTATATAATTAAACATAACCGTCTTTGGACACATGATACAAAGAAATATCTAGCAAATTCAAATCAAATAATCTATTTTTCTAATTTCTGTACCTCAAAAATCGATTAGTTGACTTTCTGTACTTCAACAAGTAAAAAAAATCGCTGGATGCGATCTATCGAAGTTTTCCAACTCCGCGAATTAAAGAGCAACGAAAAACATCCCTTAAACCCACTCATAGTTTTTTCTTCAATTGCCTGAGTCACGTATAGAGCCGGGTCACATAGAGTGTGCGAACGCGGTGTAAACCTTCCCAAATTGGTCCCAAACGCGATAAACTTTCCCGTGCCGTAATAGCGACAGCGGGAGCGACGGTGAAGTCGACAGCGTGGCAGCGCGGTAGGGAATTGAATTTAAATGTACCGCTGTCCATGCGGGCTCGCTCGCATTCTTCCTCCACGTTCTCCCTCTATACTCATCCGCAAGAACCAGTAAGAAAAAAAAAAGCGAGGGAGGAGGACGGCACTGGTCTCCATCCGCGACGCCCTTTCTTCCGCAGAAAAGTCACAGTCGACAAACGGATAGCAGATTGATTTTGTTGGTCCTGCATACTTGCCCCTCCTCTGCCTTAGCCATTGTACTTATATATATATATATATATATATATATATATATATATATATATATATATATATATATAGCAGACAATTCGCTCAAAAGCTAGGCGAATATCGAAGAAGCATAAGAATCGACGAAAATGAAAGAGAGAGAAAGAGAGTCGATGCTCGAGTTGAGTTCGATCTGGTCTTGGATTATTAATAATATCTGGAGCTTAGTATTTCCGCTGAAGAGGAAATGGGAGGCGCCTCCACTTTGCCCTTCATCCACTTTTCTCTTACTCTCTTCTCAATTCTGTATCACACGGGGTTGAGCCGAGGCACAGATGGAAGTACCCGATTTATATGCAAATTCCATATTTGTCGCAGCGGGTAGACTGGTGCACGCGCACAAGATAAAACTTTCGTTGGTTCGTTCAGTCGTTCGTTCATCAGGTTCGTAAAAGATCAGCGCAGTACATCAACTTCGTCTGTGTAGGACTCGATCGTTCGAAGAAAGAGATGCGTGAAATCTCAGCTAATGTTAACCAGTAATGTTCCAGAAATTTTTTCAACCTTGGCTTTTGAACGTGCCATGTATTTCGCTTTATTTTTATTATTTTTTTTTGTTTTTTTTTATCTGTTGAAAATTTTTTTCTATATATAATGTTATATAAACTGAATACTTTAATGTTAATCAAGTACCATATATTTAGCCATTGTCATATTTAGGGGAGCAGGAATGTAACTGGACGTCAAGCCAAGTTAAGACGTCAAGCAATGTAGAGTGCCAGGCAATGCAGGAGGCCAAAAAATATAAAGTAGTAACTATTAGTTGGCTCCACATATCGTAGCAAGTCAAGCTAATTTTTATTAATAATAATAACAAAATATTTATTACAAGAACATACATAAAATGTTGAATTGTTGCAGATGTTTTAAAATGTATGATATATACCCTAGATATATTAAGCTATAAAATTAAACAATTTGTCTGCTGATCCTCTGTAACCTGGAATGAGAAGGAGTACATAACCCATAACCGATTTTAGCGTTACTTAAGAAAAATTAACGTATACATTTCCACATACAGTAGAGGAAATATATATATATATATATATATATATATATATATATATATATATATATGTATATATATATATGTATATATATACATATAAAGCTCCGGAGTTGTACAATAGTACAAGCTTGTGTGCCAACTTTTTCTTGCAATTTGTTTTGTTGAATTATTTGATGATAATATACAAATCAAAAAAGATTTTCTGAGATTCATTCTTGTTCTATATTTCAGTGATTTTCGTATAACATAAAGTTTAATTCAAACGTTGGTAAAATATAGGCTTTAAATAACTAATTGTAGAGGTCAATAATATAATATTATATCGATCATGATAGATAAAAATAATAGAATATAAAGGATATTAAACTTGAATCCTTTAGCTACATATGTATATGGTTACCATGGCTTCAATCTTGTATAGTGTAACGCAGCATCATTATCATTAAAATCTTTTGCTTTATTTTGTATTTTTCAAATATGATCTTCTTTGTTATCTGCTTCCATTACCTCGAATATTCAAAACACTATAGAATACATGTTGGGACGCTAAAATAAATAGTGTGCAGGTAGTATAGCTAAGAGAGTTCTGGAACACCGGAACTAAGTGTGAACTGACATCAGCAGGCGTGACGTAACGCCCCCTTACGTCACGAGCCCCTACGTCACGAGCCCCTACGTCATGAGCCCCTACGTCACGAGCCCCTACGTCATCACTTCCGGTGATCCTGAACTCTCTTAGCTCACAGCGTTAACATCACCCTGCGCCTACCTCCCCTAGTGCTATATTTCTTTCTCTCTCTCTCTTTCTCTCTCTCACGCCCTTGTGCTAGAGAGAGCGAGAAAATCATATAATTCTCTCTCTCCCCCTCTCTCTCTCTTGCAGCGCGCGGATTTCTTTGTCATTGAAGGGTGCAGTTCCACGACCCCACCTATCATCGTAATATGAAACAGAGTAAAGGGAGCGAGAGCTATATAGCTTTCTCTCTCTCTCTCTCTCTCTCTTGCTACCGATGCACTTTACCATACCTTTGTTTAGCCTAGTAGTCAACACTTTGTTCCATAGTTCGGATCAATATTCAGCATATTGATGGTTCCATATTTCCGATCAATAACGATCCCATGCGGGTGAAAGAGAGAGAGAGAGAGAGAGAGAGAGAGAGAGAGAGAGAGAGCTATATAACAATGAATAGATAACACTTTTTTCTCAGTCTAAGAATCAATAATCAGAACCGGGGTGTTTATGAAACTTACTCATCTCTAATACTCTCCTTTTACCTTCATTTTTATATTATAGTTTTATGTATTTTTTTAACATAATTATAAAATATATTATGCATACAATCAAAGGATCCATACTTAGAAATAAATAAAATATTCACCAATTTTTTTTTAGAATTAATTTATTGAATTCAGAATGACAAATTTATTAATGAAATAGGAGAATTCTACAATACATGCGTTTTGGTGAGCGTAGTACAGAGCAGCACATTCAGGATTTGCAAATCCATATGTCCAGGGTTTTTTTTTTTTTTTAAACAACTAGATTTATATTTCATTAGCTTATATTATATGACACATTTTTTTTTACAACAATGCCTTGGTCACTACTGAGGGTTCATTCTTTGGTCAAATTTTCCCGAGAGCTTTAAAGTGAATTTCTCAAACACTTTATCTCGCATCCTCATTCATAATTCTTCTACGTTTCCTCAGCACTTGTGATGGTCGCATTAATATACGTATCCATGGAGCTCTCTCGTATAGATTAGAAATAGTTTGAGCAGTGCTGGAGAACGTTTCTGTAATAATTTTTTTTTGTCTTTCTTTCCTCTATTTCATATGCAGGTATACAGAAAGAAGCTTTCTCTACACAAGGCAGACACTTCAGACGAAACTCTATTTTCGAAAGAAATACAATATCAAAAAAAGGTTTTTTCGTTTTCTACTTTAGAAATGCCTCAAGTTTAATTTTCCTTGTATTAATTATACATCGAAAATAAACGTGTTTCATTAATTTCTTGTGATGGCGGTGGACGATGATTTTCGAGAATCCAAGATTTCAGTAGATATGCATTCTATACTACATTCTGTTATGCTTTAAAGCATAATGTATGATGAGTGCAGTACTTATATTCATAAGCTTGTAATTTCCGTAATGGAGGACACTTTAAGTCTTCGATATTTTTAATATTGTCCGAAAATTTTTATAGGTATCTTTTTTTTGAAGACCCTTTACATAGATCGTACGAGCATTTTTTAAATAATTACTAATTGTTTTTTCTATGTCTTCATATGGTATATCACCTGAACTCCATGGTAGCCCATGATAATTACGTTCTAACCAGCGATTCTCACTCTTCTCTTTCTCAGATAGGCTACGCCATTTTTTCGGTGCTTGAAACAAATAAACTCTTGGCGCTTCATCTTCAAGAGAAATTATTGCAACTTCTTTCAAAATAAATTCATTCGAACAGCTCTTGAAGCCTTGCACGTCTACAATGTACTTCATAATGACTAAGAATGATTTCTTTTAGTTTTACGATTGCTTTTATAGGTAAATAAATACTCCCTCCATTCTACTTTAAATTAAATACATACATATGTGCAATTCATAGATAGATTATATAGATTAGTTTGAAGTTAGATTTTCTGTAAACTATATAATTGCTATATGTTTTTCCTTTAAAGCAACAGTCAATTACTTTCTTGGTAAAGGAAAATTTTTCATCACAACAGCTGTACATATCGATTTTCCATAGGAAGGGTGCCCATAACAAAAGTAATTTCCCCACGTTTTCCGATATTGATTTTTTCTGAAATTTTTCCAGCTATATAGCAGTTATGATGTAGAAAATTTAGGCAGTATAGTTTTCAATCTTGAACTATTCGAGCTTTTCTAACTTTATCGCAATTACGAAGCAGCAAGTATAGATGTTATAGATTTCAATCTTGAAGTGTTTCCGGTTTCGCGTTTCTTATATGTGCGTATTTGTGTGACTGGTTATTATCTGTTTTATGGGTGATACTTGTCTACTAACATTATAGTAGAAACTAAATTATAGTGGGATAGTTATTTCAAAAATTTACATTGTTTTAATTATATTTTCTTGAAAAAGGAAATAAAGAAATAAAAATTGTTGGGTGTTGAGAAGCATTATGGCATTCCTCAAACATTATCAGAATGCTATTCAACGGCTTCAAGAATCCTGTCTGTTTATATCTAGACAAATGGCTGACAGAAAGGATATTGTTCGATGGATGGATTATGCGTCTGCAGCAGTTACATCGATAACAAATATAATGACGCATTCTAGAATTACATCTGAAAAGGGTCGATGTATTATTCTGAATCATTTTCAGAGTGTTTATTGCAAATTGGATTGTTACGCTAAACAAGGTGGCGACTTGTCGTGAAAGGAGGACAAAAAAGGATCTATGAGTAATATTAATCCGGTTTTAACAATTGCATAAAATCTGGAATTGTAACGAATATCAAACATCAACATATTCCTACATTTTTAGAAGATGCACTCGAATTGGTTGAGAAGCAGATAAAAATATCGCTACAAGATCAGTCATCACTTAAAATGAATATGATGCTGTCTGCTGAGTACATTATATCAAAAAACAGAGCAGACAATAGAAATTAAATATTTTAATACAGAAAATGCGCAAATATTTGAAACTATGAATTTGAAAGATTGGTATGCAACGCATGTCCAAGAACCCATCCAGCGTGATATGGATGAATTTCAAGAGAAAGATTCTGGCTGGACATCGCATTCAATTGTTAATTTAGCAATAAATATTTATAAATTTAACCCAATAAAAGGTAGTTCATACATAGCACTACCTGAAGCAAATGAAAAAAAAAACATGCATGTGTTAATATAAAAAATAACGATGACCAATGTTTTAAATGGGCAGTTTTGTCTGTCTTACATCCAGTTCAAGTGAATAGTAATCGGGTTCCGCATATAAGCAGTATGAACATATGCTTCATTTTAAGGATATTGCCTTTCCGATGAAGACAAAAGATATACTTAAATTTGAACAATACAATCAAAATATTTCTATTAATTTATATATGTTAAAAGAGAAAAAGAAAAATACCTTTGATGTGTCTCCGTGTTATATAACTTCTAGAAAAAAGCAAAAGCATGTGAATTTACTAACTATACAAGATGATTATACTGATGAAGAAAAAAGTGTAAATAATGAAGATCCCCCAGCTCGTTACCACTATGTGTGGATTAAGAATTTATCTCGCTTGATAAGTTCTCAAGTCACAAAACGTAATGGGAAACTTCATCTGTGTGATACATGCTTACAGTATTTTTTATCTAAAGAAAAATTAATCTTACATATTATCGATTGCCAGGAAAAAAAACCATTGCAAAATAACATTACCAACACAGAAGAATAATATTCTAGAATTTACAAACTTTTCATTCAAAGAGCGTGTACCATTTGTGATATATGCAGATTTTGAATGCATGTTAGAAAAAATAGATGATCATAAGTATGCAAAACTAATACATAATCCAATGAGCATTGGGGTTTATATAAAATGTAGTTACGATGAGACACAGTGTGAATAGCGAAGCTACAGACCAGCAGATAAAGAAATAGGACCATCACCTGCTGAATGGTTCATGCAACAATTGCAAGAGTTTTCAGTAAAAATAACAGAAGTATACCAGAATTTAAAGCCGATAAATCGACTGACAGACATTGAAACTTTAAACTATGAAACAGTAAAAGTCTGTCACATTTGCGAAAAAAATTTTAGTTGTACAGATAATAAACTTCAAGAGCACTGTCATCTTACACGACGGTAAGTATATTTTAGAGTTTTATGTTAGCAGTTTTATGAAATTTATATATCGATTTCAAATACCGAGGTCCTGCACATAACTCGTGTAATTTGAATTATAATGATTCCAAAGTTATACCTGTTATATTTTATAATTTATAGGAGTATGATGCGCATTTATTTATTAAAAAACTTGCAACAAATTTTGAAGGACGTGTATATGTTCTCCCGGAAAATAAGGAGAAATATATATCATTCATAAAATATATACAAGAAATGGAGATTAATTTTAGATTCATCGATTCGTTTCGATTTATGCCCTGTTCTTTTGATAAAATAGCGTCATATTTAGAAGAGCATAGTATTTTAGAAAATACTTTTAAGAGGGACTAACGATCAAACGAGAAAATTAGATTAATTAAATGAAAAGGTGTCTTCCCATATTTCATCGTTTGATAAATTACAAGAAACGGAATTGCCAGTCAAAGATGCATTTTACAGTAATTTAAATAATTCCACTATTACTGATGAAGATTATCAGCATGCTAAACAAGTGTGGCAAGATTTTGATATTCAAACACTTGGTGAATATTCCGATCTGTACTTAAAGACTGATGCATTGCTCCTTGCAGATATTTTCGAAAACTTTAGAGATAATTGCATTCAAGCATATCACCTTGATCCTGCTCATTATTATACCACTCCGGGTCTATCGTGGGATGCAATGTTAAAATACACAAAAATTAAATTAGAATTGTTTACCGATATCGACATGCTCCTGTTTATCGAAAGAGATATCAGGGATAGTATTAGCCAATGTTTGAACCGCTATTCAAAGGCGAATAATAAATATATGGATAGTGAGTTTGATGAAACGAAGGAAAGTAAATTTTTGCTCTACTATGACGTCAACAATCTTTATGGTTGGGCAATGACACAATATCTTCCTTACGGAGGTTTTGAATGGGAACAAAATATAGACAATGAATCCAAATTTCTGAAAACAGCAGATGAATCTCCTATTGAATATATTTTAGAGATCGATTTAGAATATCCAGAAAATATTCATGATTTACATAAAGATTTGCCGTTATGCCCGGAACATATTCCAGCACCAGGAAGTAAAATGAAGAAACTGTTAACAACTTTATATGATAAAAAACGCTATATAATTCACTACAGAGCATTGCAACAAGAAGTTAAATATGGCTTATGTTTAAAAAAGATACATAGAGTATTAAAATTTAATCAGAAATAATGGCTTAAAGACTATATTGATTTAAATAGCGAGAAAAGAAAACAAGGAAAAAATGAATTCAAAAAGTTATTTTTCAAATTTTTAAATAATGCTATTTATTGAAAGACAATGGAAAATGAAAGGAAAAGAGTAGATGTGAAGCTAGTCAATAAATGGCATGGACGTTATGGTGTAGAAGCACTAGTAGCAAGTCCAAATTTTCATAATTATTCAATTTTTGATGAAAATTTCGTTGCTGTACAGTTATAAAGAAGTGAAATTCAGATCAGAAAACCTATTTATGTTGGACTGTCTGTATTAGATTTGTCGAAAATAAAAGTTTATAGATTTCACTATGAATACATGCAAAATAAAGTGGGTAATAACTGTAAATTATTATAAACAGATACTGATAGTTTGGTATATGAAGTAAAACACATTAATATGTACGATTTGATGCGGGAGGACATTCATGAATTCGACACATCAGATTATCCGCAGAATAATCCTTATAAAATACCGCAAAAAAATAAGAAAATTGTTGGACTCATAAAGGATGAATGTAATGGTAAAATTTTATCAGAATTTATTGGATTGCGAAGTAAAATGTACAGTATGAAGATTCAAGGACAAGAACAGATTAAGAAAGCCAATGGTGTTAAAAGTGCTATAGTAAAAACTACAATTCATTTTGAAGATTATGTTCATTGCTTGGAAGAAAGAGCCATTATCCACAGAGATCAATATAATATTCGATCGAGACTTCATATTGTACATACAGAAAAACAAAAGAAAATAGCTTTAAATCCGTCTGATGATAAGCGTTTTATAGAAACACTTCCATGGGGTCATTACAGCATACGTGAACATGAACATGTATTAAATGATGGAGTCGCTAGGCAAATGAGAGATGACAATGCAAACAAACAAATATCACAACAATCATTAACTGAACAAGTTGCAATGAGAATACAAGGAGACAAGGGCAGTAGTCACTTGGTAGAACAGTCGACTAAACAAGTCATAACATGCATTGGAGACAAGGCAAGCTGCTCGATTTTACAAGGGTCATCAGAACTAATCGGAAGAGAAACGAGGAGCCGAGAGCGAGAGAGCTTACATAAACGGCGGTCGAGCTCAATCGATATAGAGGGGGAAGATGGAGGGGATATAGACCTTATGGAGGGGGAAATACGACCAAGAAAACGAAAATGCTGCGAGATATCAGTTATTCAATGTTTAGTTCTGGATTGTAATTGTTAGCAAGCACTATTTCGTTCAAAGATAATCATATATATATATATATATATATATATATATATATATATATATATATATATCTATATATATATATATATATATATACAAGGGAACATAGTCCTGAAATGACGTTCCCTGGTGTTAAGTCATCTACTCAATTGATTGCGCAGCTAACCGCTGCCGATTTCATTTCGAATTTTAATGAAAATTACATTCAGCCAGACAATTCATCAATTCAGGTGTGTATAGTTTGTCTTTTAATTTCACTTGTACATATTACTAAATAATTTTAAGATAAAAAGTTAAATAATTTATATTATTTTACAGATGTATTTGAAAACGTTGAATAATATAGCACGAGGTGGTTTTCTACCCACAAAAAAATTGGCGAATTAAAAAAAATCAAAATTACATGATCACAAAAATAAAAAACTTAACACTAAATTCGGATGGAAATCAGTAGTCGAAATTGATAGTGAATTTCAGTGTTTCTTACCGAATAGAATTTCGAAGGCGTTAATCAAAACTTCTTCAATAATATGTATGAATATGCAAATAAATTAAAGTTGTTCATAAAATCTATGGGTGAAGATAATTTGGAATTCATCACAGTATAAACAAAGAAAGAAAATCTATATATATGTGTATTTGTGTGTAAGATATATCACAGTCTAACTTTATTTATAATGTGAAATAAATTAAACAACATTTTTTATCTTAACTATAGCTGTGTTTATTTTGTTGTACACAAAATTACTTTACATATTCTAATTTTATAATTTGTTATTACTTTAGTTGTACACTCTCTTTATTAGTCCAACTATTATGAGAACTATCAAATCCAAGCCACTTGACAAATCTCTATCTGTATGTAGATTTTTTGGTATACGTGCACGCTTGAGAATAGTATTAAAAGTCGCTGTCACGTCTTTGCCACTTTTTCGTTTCAAGGGTATAGCCCATGCAAATTTTGATAAGCTATAGCTGACTGTAATCATGTATTTGAATCCTTTATTTTCTTGAACATAAGGTTGCATTTCAACAAGACCTGCTTGCCATGTCTCATCTATATCACGTAGTTCAAATTGTCGTCGAATATAATTTCGACGAGCAGGCTTATGAATTTCCATCACTATTTCCATTTTTTCTATCTTTGAATACTTCATTGTGCGTTTTTCCTGCTGTCTCTTTAAGTTGTTTTATCTTGTTATTAATAGAAGTCAATTCAATCCTAATTTTCGATTTATACGCATTTAATGAAGTCTTTGATTCAGCAATTCTTTTTTCCAATTCTACTATAGATGGTGGTATTGCTGGTAAAACATCGATTTTTTCATTTACATCGCTCAAAATTTTGAATAAGTTTGATGTTTCCTCTTACACATGAGTTCTCAATGTATTCAAATCAACTGCATCAGTTAATTTAACTGGTGGTGTAAGATTACACAGCCGCTTATTTTCGATGTCATATTAACTATCATAAGCAAATTTAAATCCAGCGCCAGGTGGACCTTGACTACCTTCAGTTTTTTCTAGCTTACGTCCGCATACGTCGACACTCATTGTTAAACTGGTTGGAGTATTGTGATTGTGCATTAATATATTATACCAGCCTCGCGCAACTCCTCAACAATAGAGTATATTTCATTCGTGTGACTTCGATTTCCCGCAGATCTTTCAGCCAACAATACTCTTAATCGATTTACTACCTCATTCGGATTATCCCAGTATACATAGTCTAATGGCATAATTTTGTGTACAATTTTAAATCGGGGTAAAATACCTTCACCTTTTTGCGTAAACATCGGTAAAATAATTTCTAAAAATTTCTTATTTTTCATTACACGCATTCCTTGATTTTTATCATAATCTTTATTATGAGCATTCGATGCTTCGAGAATTTTCTGATAAGTTTGACGATCGTTATTATTAATAAGTTTTAGATTTGGTAATTTCCTAAATAATAGTTCCAATAATCCATTAGTGATGGGGTATTGTGTATTATTGACTATGACATTCCTGTTGGTGAAATTTATCGGTAAATTTCCAATCATAAAATCATTATTTTTCTTATGTACTCCATACACAAAATCTAGAATTGTATGGCGATTAAGATTCACCATAGCTAAATATTTTTCAAGATTTTTATCATCTTGCTTGATATCGCTCTCAGCTGATGCAAAAGAAGTATTAATCTCATCAGTGGTTTGATCATTCTATAGAGTGTAATCATTACTAATATCAGCATTAGTATCGTAATTACCACCGTCATCATCGGACAACGACTCTTTAATTTTTTTTTCCTCATTAAAGGTAGATAAATTGTTCTTCTCTTCTTTTTTAATATTTGATACATCAGATGCTTTTGCAACCGTAATGAGTTTATTGACAGGAGCAACAATTGGTTTGAAGGTTTCGTCTAATGTATGTTCTACATTTGCTCGATCATATTTTAATAATTTATATTTCCGTCTTATTGCTTTGCGTGACTTTTCCAGTTGATGCAATATTGTTTTTTGTCGATGATAATCGGCCATGTTGAGTCTTCAACTTTTAAAACCATATTGTTCGGTATATTTATTTTATGCTATATTTATAGCAAAAAAGTTAAACCCTTTTCTATATCTACCATAATTTATGTTTTGATCTTTATCAATGACTATGAAACTATGCTTACCATCATTCCAATAAGTAGAGCATATTTTTTTAAATTTATTAAAAGACATATCTGAATTTACATGATCGAGATATATGTGTTTTAAATTAACCTCATGTTGTCAAAACAATATAAGTAAATTAACATTATCCCTTACACGATGTTTTGGAACGTGTGCATATGATTAACAAAGATAAAAACAATCAACATTTTTATGTCTTCCCATGCAAAAGTAAGCTTTAACATTGTCCTGTTTCTCGCAAGCAATATCATCGAAAATCATAATAGAGTTAGGAAGCACGCTGTCAGGTGATACTACTGCTTCATGTTCGCTGAATGGAAAATATTGTACGCCCTCTATTGGCTCCAACAGCTGTTCTAAATACTTGTATTTTGGTTGATATAATGATTTTGAATATATATATATATATATATATATTCAAATCTAAGACCATTCGGATGGGTTAAAAGGGTCAATAAGCTATTGGCTCCTGAAATAACTGCTCGTATACTATTCGCCATCCAATCTCCATGCCGTTTACTCTTCTTTTCCTTCTCAGTAAAAGAGTCAAAATTAATAACAGGTAATTTTGTTGAATACTCTTTGAATTCCATGTTTGCATATCACGGTTTTAACTGAAACTGGGGCAATAAAGTATAAATAGCATATTTATATATAAAATTAATTAGTATCATTTTATCTTTCGAAACAGAGTGATCGTCCATAAGCGAGAAGGTGTTGGAGTATTTAATAAGATACTTAGTCACTTACCTATTGAACTGCATTTACCATGATATGTTGATGAATGACGATGATGAAATGAGGCGATAGAGTGTTATATTTCGATATCTTTGGTGACTTAAAGCAACCATTAGACCTTATATCCTACTTTGGTGATGCTGAAATTATGTATAATTATGAAAAATATCAGGATTTTAATACATACATTTGCGATTATTTATGCCTGCAATTTCTATGTAATAATCTTCCAACTAGTTCTATATAATATCAAACATCTTGTAAAACAAGTCATTCTTAACTTAACCATGATGAATGAATCATTTACTTTAACGCTTTCTGGCACATCGTCTATTCTTGAAGCTCAATATTTTCCTCCTATTGAGCTCTCATCCAATACAAATTTTGTTCTCGGTTTAGTCGAGCTTTTAAGATTTAACTCGTTTCTCAATATAGATGAAAGCAACAACAAATGTTATGTTGATAAAGAAGAAATTACACTACCGACTGGTAGTTACGAAATTGCAGATATTGAAAATTACCTGAAGGAGAGATTAACTTCTAAAGGTATAATATTAAGTCTTACGTCTAATTAAAACGTTGATCAAAACGGGAATCTTGTAAATTTCCGAGGAGAGGTGATAACAATTAGATTACACGTTAAACAAGTAGCTTAGAGAGCGATGGGAATTATTTACAACGCTCCTGGATATATTAATAGTCAGTCATGTCAGAAAACCATCAGTCTTCCTCCGACTTTCAAACAAGTCAGTCGCCTGAGTAAAGTAAGAAAAAAAAATTAAAGTCTCATTGTCTTTCTCGTCAGAAGAATCACAAGCCAGCAGTCAAGGAACTTACACCTCAAAATAGTAAATTCCTAAAAGCTATATGTCTAAAAGTCATTATTCAATTGTATGCAAAGAAATGGCAGACGTTCTAAATATAGAATTTCCTGTCGCATTTGATGAATCAATTGTGCATTATGGGGTTCACGCTCATCAACCTTATACAACAACTAATTTTAATAACAGCGATGAAATTCATATATCTATTCAACATCAAGACTTGTGTCTTTTACGTTCACATAGTTCACTACGTGTATGCGGTAAGCTTACAAAAAATGATGGTGCAAGGTTGCAAAATACTAAATTTGTAAACAACGCGATTTGTCACTTATTTAAGGATATTCGATATGAATTGAATGCAATAGAAATTGATAGGTGAAAAAATACTGGCATAATGAGCCTTATATATTACGAGCTCCGAATCAAAGTATAATAATAGAATATGCAGGATGGCTTGATATAGAAGAATCTAATAGAATCGCCGATAATTTAGGCTATTTTGATGTATGCCTTCCTCTCAACATGATTTTCGGTTTTGCTGAAGATTACCGTAAAGTTATAACTAATGCAAAGCATGAATTTGTTCTTGTCAGATCACGTGACGATTTAACCGCTGTTGTGCAAACAGCAATACTAAGATCAACTGACAATGCACAACTATATGAAAATTTCAAAATAGAGATTACAAAGATCGAATAGTTAATGCTATATGTCAAAGATTCCGATGAATACAAGCTTCAACTACTAAGACACTTAGAAAAATATCATCCGGTCTCTATGAGTTTTCGTACTTGGGAGCTCTATGAATATCCGCTCCTTCTCGCTACATCCAAGCACGTTTGGACTGTGAAAACGGCTAATCAACTCGAAAAGTCACGATTCGTTATTCTCGCACTTCAAACAAATAGAAAAGGACAAAAAGATACAAATTACAGTCGCTTTGACCACTGTGATATCAGTATTGTTAAACTTTTTCTCAATTCTCAATACCATCCGTATGGAAATTTAAATATTGATATTACTAACAATCAATATTCGATATTGTATGATATGTATACAAATTTTCAAAATGTCTACTACAACAAGGAGTCTCGGCCTATTCAAAAGAAAACAGATTTCCGAGATCATATGCCACTTATAGTTATTGATTGTTCAAATCAAAACGAGTCGCTGAAAAGCGCACCCGTTGATTCACGCCTAGAATTTGAATCAAAAAATAATTTTCCACCAAATACGTCAGCTTACTGCTTAATTTTGCATGATCGTATCGTGCAATACCATCCTATGATTGGTGATGTTAAGAAGTTATAAACTGGTAATATATATAAGTAAAATTTTTTATCAAAAACTCTCAGTCAAGATGGAATATGTCGTTGATATACAAGGCTTCACGCAGGGTAACAATGAATATCTACTGAAAGAGCTTGCTAGTTTATCACTCCACGATGATTCAGAACCTATAGTATTATTATTTCAAAAGCCATTATTTCGTGAACGGCTTCTAGATCATACCAAAGCGCAAAATAAATGTTTTGAAATGAATTATGGCATTTCATGGAATTCAGGACAGTTTTGCTATAATCAAATTGTCAATATACATTATGAAAATTTACCGAATGCAACTAAAATATTCACCGATAGAGCAATAAAAAGAGAATGGTTAGCTAGATTTAAAAGATATAATTTTATCGTTTACAATATTAATACTGTGAATTTACCATTCTGCGAGTGGAAGAAACAGAAGCGCAAGAATACCCTCACAATATGCACCAATCATAATGCAGCATACAAAGTTACGTGTGCTCTGCACAATGTAAAATTATTAAAAACATATCTGAATATATCTATCTCGATATATCTTCAAAGTAGAGCTCCTTTCAAAGTCGAACAAAAGATATTATAGTATACGAGCCATTAGATATGTCCCCAGTTATTGATCCAAACTATGGGAAAAAGTATTGACTACTAGGCTAAACAAAGGCATGGTCAGGTGCAGAATGAACCCTCAGTATTGACCCAGGCATTGTTGTAAAAAAAATGTGTGTCATATAAGATAAGCTAATGAAATATAAATCTAGTTATTTAAAAAAGAAAAGAAAAAAAAACCCTGGACATATGGATTTGCAAATCCTGAATGTGCTGCTCTGTACTATGCTCACCAAAACGCATGTATTGTAGAATTCTCCTATTTAATTAATAAATTTGTAATTCTGAATTCAATAAATTAATTCTAAAAAAAAATTGGTGAATATTTTAGTTATTTCTAAGTATGGATCCTTTGATTGTATGCATAATATATTTTATAATTATGTTAAAAAATATACATAAAACTATAATATAAAAATGAAGGTAAAAGGAGAGTATTAAAGATTTCGAGGCGTAATTATCTATCTATCGGAAGGCCAGTCAAACGGTTTTTCTAATAGGCTATGTTTTTGAGGATAAATGTGAGAAATTAGGTCATCTACAGTATATAAAATTGTACGAATATTATAATTGACTATAGAAATGTAGCCACGATTATTAAAAACAGTTCCATTTCCAATAGTTAATAACTTTAAAGAAAAGTCAGCATTTTCTCCCCAAGGTGAACTCTCATATTAGTCGTTAATCTGAGCGTTTGAACGTTTTTCCATATTGGCGATGATTTTAGACATGCTTCGTCAATATCTACCCTTGTTCCTCTTACAATGACAGGTAATCTTTGTCGAAACTCTCCTACAAAAACAAAACACTTATTACGACCATTAATTTACTGCTAGACATAATGTCTTGAAGGCTTAGATTAAAGGCTTCAATATGAGCTCGATGACTCATTATGCATTCATCCCATATTATAAGCTTAGTTTCTTGTAGAAGTCTGCCCAAACATCCATTTTTACAAATAGAACAAACTAATTGTTGTCTACACGAAACATTAAATGGCAACTTAAAAGCTGAATGTCCAGTTCTTCCATTATCGATAAGTATAGCAGCAATACCTGATGAAGCCATCCCAATTGCAAAATTTCTAGTTGACCGAATTTGAGCCAGAAGAAGATTGATCAAATATGTTTTCCCAGTACCTCCAGCAGCGTCTAAGAAAAAAATTATAGGATTATTGTTATTTATACTGTTACAAATAATGTGAAATGCTTCACATTTATCCGCTACTAATTTAGGAATATTTGTTTTTACATGGTTTTTTAATTCATCACTATCAAAATTATGTGATAACATTGTATCATGAGCATTTATGGTCTCGTGATTATTATGTATAGGAGTTGGTAAACCAAAATCACATAAATATTTTTCACTAAGAGTGATCACAATATTTTCAATTTCAATAAGACCTTTATTCAGTACTTCATTTGAAAAAGTTATTTCGAAATTGTTAGTTTGCCGACGAATTTGATATAAAATAGCTTGACATAAGTTCGTTTGGAACATTGGTCATAATACATGTGGTTGAGCTGGATGACAAAATACTAATACCATTGCAAATAATTCTCTTAATTTAGTCAAAGACTGATATAATGAAGTATCGAATAGAGTATCCATCCAATGACTATCATATAATACTAAGCAAAGCGCAACATACGCAGTTTGGAATGTCTCTTGTAGAGTACCATTAACAGTCTTTAAGTCATTAAATGAGATAGGACCTTTAAGATTATGCAATAAAAGATGCAAATAAAAGCATTTACTTTGATTTGGATGAATAGTATATACTCTACTCAAAGCATCGTCTTTTATAACTCCAGGAAATTCTTCAATGGTAACTTCACGCTTCCTTCTAATAAATTTATTGTCTCGCCAAATATAATAGCTAGGTATTTCAGGATATAGCAATGTTTTAGCAAATTCATCCGAGCGATAAAGTTCAAAGAAAGCTGTTAATGTAGTTTGCTGAGGACCATTGAGAAAATGTTGCATATTTTCTTCAGTAAAGTAAACATGTTGATGATTTTCTAAATGAACTGCTAAATGAATGACAGATGGATATCATAGATGAATTGGAAAATCGAAAAATCTCCAGTAAGCCTAAGATGAGCATATATATCAACCACTAAGATACTGATTTAATTCATCATTTTCATTTTTAACAGAATCTGTAGCTTGATCAGAACCTTTAGTAATAAATTTTCATATATATTGGATAGCTTTCACGGAATTACAAAACTCACCGTTTATGTGCGCATTGAAACAACGTAAGAGGAGTAGACAATATAGAACAATTCATCTATTGGCTATTGGTGACAGGTGCTGTGCCCTGTGCGGAACCATTGCTGACAGTCAGGTATGAGGTTTTTTCTGGTGACCGAGGTGGAGAGGCGCTTTAGGATAACGCTTTCGGCCACTTTGCTTAGGGAGTTTAGAAGACTGATGGGACGATAGCTTGGGTCGTTGAGGGACTTCCCGGCTTTTGGAAGACAGGCCACTATGGCCGTTTTCCAGGCCTTGGGAAAGTATTGATGACTCATCATTGCGTTTACGATATTGCAGATGGACATGCTGTGTTTATGGGGGAGGATTTTTAGTGTGTTGTTATTGATTTTGTCAGCGCCAGGGGCTTTCTTGTTTTCAAGACTGCGAATGATGTCGTGTATCTCTTTGAGGGAGATAGAGGCGATGTCCCTGTTTGAAGGGAGGAAGTGTTGAGCTGTCTGAGTGACATGCTCATGAAAACGTGAGAGTTCTGGTGCTCTGGGTAGAGGTGAGCACTGATTGCTGAGAGATGATGCGAAGATCTCGGCCTTTTCTTCAGCAAGTGAGAAGTTTTGGCCATTTTGCTTGAGTGGTGGAAGGGAAGGCCGACTGTCTCGTATAGATTTTATCACCTTCCAGACGTTTTTGGGGTGAGTTTCAGCTTCAGTGATGAAATCGTTGTTTCTGAGCTCGTTTATCCGAGAGTGGATGTCCCTTTGTAAAGAGTTGAGTTGGGTTGTGAGAAGTGGAGTTCTAAGATGTTGCCATTTCTTCTGGATTCTATTCTTTTGCTTAATTAGCTTCAAAATACCGTCGGGGAGGTTATTGTTAGCGCCCTGTAGAAGGCGGGGGGATGTAGCGATTCTAACAGCGTAGGTGATGTCACTAGACAGGGAGGTGATCTCTTCATCGATTTGAGAGTTCGATAATATGGGTCTGCATCGACAGGCTGACGTCTCTAGGTTGAATTTGAGATGTATCCAGTCGATGTGTTCTGTGTGGGACGGTAGAGAGATGGGTTATGCATGGAAGGCGACCATCACCGGGCTGTGGTCTGAGCTCAGTGCACAGATAACCCGGGGGTCGCTTAGTGGTATGATATTTTTGGTGGAGAGTTTGTGGGATGGGTTGACGTGGGTCTCTGTGATGCAGGCAATCCCGATGTTTTCCTCCCCCAAGAGTTGGAGGAGTTCTACGGATCTATTTCTGCAGATGATGCCGTTGGCATTCCAGTTGACGAACTTTATCTCGGGATTAGCCATTATTAGGTCTGCAGAGAGCGGCGGTAATGTTCGTGACGAACTGCATTATGATGTTTTGCAGTTCGGACGCAATGGGAGGCGAGTTGATTTGCAACGGTGCCGCTGATGCTGCTCTATTGCTCACTATGCTCGCATATGTGATGCGGGTGGGGTTTACCCGATTTTTATGAAGATTACGGGTGATGCTCTTTTTCTGTATAAGCTGGGGTGGGGGATGTTACCGGTTTTGGGGACATTTACCGGCTTCACTTGTTCTTGGGGGAGCTTGTCCTTCTTTGGGGCTTTGGGGAAAGCTCCTGTAAGTTGACCTGTGCTCTACTTTGCAGTTGACGCAGGTGGAGCGCCCGTCTTTATTGTCTTTTAGAGGACATGACGGGGTGTCGTGATTTGTGCTGCAAAAAGCGCAGGCCCATGCAGTGTGGCAGTAGTTTGCCGTGTGATTATATTTGAGGTAACGCCGGCACTGCGGCGTAACTTTCGACTTCCTCTTTGCCTCCACTTTTATATTGAGGCCACCGATGGTGCTTAAGTCGAAGATTGACTTAGCGGCGGGTGAGGAGGGGTCTAGGTGAACGGTCACTAGCCGCCAGATTTTTTCGCCGCTGCGCATTCGGTGAATGCGTCGTGGGGTGTAATCTTTCGAATTTAGTTCATTCAGGATGTCTTCGTTTTGGATGGCTTCGTTAATATCACGAATAACTACAATCAAGTCCCGTTCTTCGGGGAGTTGGTTGGTGGTATATTGTATTTTAGTATTTTCTAGGCGGGCCGTTAGGTGCCTGAAATCGTCTACCGTTACTGCGTACACCTTGACCGAGTCAGAGGTGTTGACGGCCCGGCGAATGGAAATTCTGGCTTTCTCTATGGCGATCTTTACTTTTGGCCAAATCATTTTTTGGCGAATGATGATGGGGAGTGCCGGTCGAACAGCGATGGGGAATTATTTTTCAATGTCAGAATCCAGATCGGAGAGCGTTGGTGTGGATTTGGCAACGCGGATGCGTTTACGGCCTTGCTTTATGAACTCGGAGATCGGAGTTAATTCGGAGATCGGAGTTGATTCGGGGGTGCAGAAAATTGCTGCCACCTGAAAGAAATCCGTGAGGGACAAGGAAGATGTATAAGTTCCGGTGGTGTGGCGTGACGTTGCCACCGATTGAGAGAACGTTGGGTCTGTTGTGGTTGTGGTTATTATATTTTGTAGGCGGTCAATCTGATCCCGGAGGCCGATTATAATTTCTATCAGCTTTTGGGGGGAAGACCGTCGAGGTCAGTGGAAAGGCCAGTGTCCATGTCCATGGAGTCGGTCTTACTAATGAGTGGAGGAAGCTGAATGCCTCCAGTTTGTGATGCGGTGGGGGGGGGGGGTTAAAGGTAGAGGGAAAGGTGGGGTGTGGGAGATTATAGCTATGAAGAAATATTTAAATATGTAAATATAAATATAAATATAGGTATGATTCAATTCTATATATATATATATATATATATATATATATATATATATATATATATATTAGTTATAAAATTAGTTAAAAATGAGGTAAGTCAAATATAAATTATATAAGTTTAATTTAAGAGAGGTTAGTTTGAGTCGAAAATCTAAGATAGATGAGAAATTAAGTTAAAATTAAAATCAAGTTTAAAGTTAAAATTGAATTAAAATTAGAATTAAAAATTAAAATTTAAATTTTTGAGGTTAGTTTTAAAAAGTTTTAAGAGTTTCTTACAAACTTGTAATTTATAAATTATATAAATTATAAATTACAAGTCATGCAAGAGATAAATGAGAATTAAATTAAATTTAAATATGGCGCAGCTTTTTCAGCTCACTAATGTAGATGTTCATGATGATCATGATGATGTGATGATGTGATATGTGGAGAAAAATATTCACGTTGGCTTGGTTATATGTAGATCAAACTTGGCCAAAACATTTATAGATGATCCAAGGAAATTGTTCGCCACCCAGCGGTGAATACCAAAGTTAAGTATTTAATAGAGCCAAACAACTTGCCGTGCACTCGAAATCGTTTAAAAGTATTATCCGCGAACCTAATTATCAAAATCACTCAAATGAGAATTTTCATTAGTGCTGATTACAAATGATATTTTTCTTTACTTATTTAAACACCTTAATAGTTAGAAATTAGGTTTATTTCGAAAAAATACAGTACAATATTCTAAATAAATCCCTGGTTAAAATATAATTTCAAATTTATTCGAAAATATTTATTACGTCTGCGAGCAAAGCTTTTATAAGATTTGAAACTCCCGACTTGTTGTTTGATCAAGGGGCTCAAACTTTACAACAGCATTTATAAGAATATTAAACGATTATTTGACGTATTATTATATGTTATAGCCATTTACATTTTAGTGATAATCATTTATAAAAAATTACGCAGCATATGTCGACTTAATCCCAACAGAAACTAACTTAACACATCCAATTAACTTATTTATTAATTTCATAAAGATCATGTAAATAAATGAAATCTTTGAATTCTGTTATTAATACTGTTATCTTCAAGAATATATCCACAAAAAATTCTATATTTTTAAATAACGTACAACTTCTGAGAAAAAAATATTTCTCAAAACGAAATTGTTTGTCTGTTCTATCTACCAAATATTTGGAGCCAAAAAAAATGTATTTTTGATAGTTTATTTATATTACTTATAAATTTACTTATTTAAATAAATAGCTTTGTTTCCTCTTTTAAATATTTATTTAAAATAATAAAATATTTAACGAGTAACACTTTATTTTGTAATGCATATTCACTACTTCAGTATTTAGTACTAATGCATATAAACTATTTAGCTATAAAAATTTAATCAATATGATTGTAGGAAAATCTACGTTCAGTTTCAAAAATTAACTTCACCTAGTTCTACAGTTTCCCAAATCCATCAGAATTAAAAAAATCTTGAAATTGTAATATTTTGGAACAAAAACACGCTTTGTCTTTATAAATTATTATGATTATTATGATATGATATGATATGAAGTATGGTACGATATGATATGATATGATATGATATCATACGATATGAAGTATGATATGATATCATATGATATATTTAACTATAACAATTTAGTCAATATGACTGTAAGAAAATCTACGTTCGGTTTCAAAAATTAAATGCACCTAGTTATACAGTTTGCCAAATCCATCAGAATTGAAAAATCTTGAAATTGCAATCTTGAAATCCATTTTTGAATGGTAGAAAAAGTTATTGGAATCACCAGGTCAATACAATTGAAAACAACATTTAAAAACGAAATGTCATTTTTTGACACGTAGCACTTTTTTAAAACAAAGTTTTCAATTACAGCCGGTACTACCAAAACCCATCGGATAAATTTCAAAAACCAAAAAAAAAGTTTATTTTAGATTCGAAAAAAAAGAACTACAACATGAACTAATGTAGAAGAAAATTTAATTGATATAAAGAGAAGTATAAATTCGTATAGAAGTAGTAGAATCGCTGATGGAATTAATGGCCAAAATAAATATATCAATTTTGATAATTAGAAATTAACATTAAAATTTGAATTTGAAATTTCGAAATTTTGACATGATTTCAATAGGTTAAATAAATAATAGTTTTGTAT
The DNA here is from genome assembly GCA_018907035.1 of Sycobia sp. Sy_11. Classification (NCBI taxonomy): domain Eukaryota; kingdom Metazoa; phylum Arthropoda; class Insecta; order Hymenoptera; family Epichrysomallidae; genus Sycobia; species Sycobia sp. Sy_11. Next base: position 145,712 of record JACCIC010000327.1, on the reverse strand, counting down.
AAGGAGGTTGTACTTGTTGACGTATCAAAGAGGGACCCCAATAGAAATCAATTTGGTTGGTTAAATAATTAATAATTCAACAATATATATTAGTAAAAAACAAAACACAATTTATATTGGATATCACTTCTAACAATTTATATTGAAATTTAAAATTTTTGCTATATGAAATGGTATATATAGATATATGTTAATATAAAGAATTTTAATTGGTTTTTTAGATTAATTTTTTTAAATAAAAATTGATAAGGACCTACCTAAAACTCTTGATAAATACTAAAACACCTTATGATATTAATATAATTTGATTTTTATTTGACAATTCAATTGCAAAGGAAAAATTTGAAAATTGTAGACTTTAAACCCTTTTCAAACATTATTTGGTTATTTTGATGCTTTTATTTGAACATTCTGTATAATCCATTTTTCAAAATAATTATACAATTTTATTCTCACATAGAAAAAAATAGAATATTCAAAAAAATATCAAATTTTTCTTATAATTTGTTTTCACAAATTATTTTTAGTATGATTTTGCATAAAACCATCTTATAAAAGAAGACAGAGCGAAAGAGAGAGAGAGAGAGAGAGAGAGAGAGAGAGAGAGAGAGAGAGAGACAGAGAGAGAGAGAGAGAGAGAGAGAGAACAAATTCTTCACGTGAGAAAAATTTAAAAATACACAAAAATTTTATAAGAGAAGGGAAAGAAAGACAGAGTGCGATAGAGAGAGAGACAGAGAGAAATTACAATTTACAAAAATCAAAAGATATCCATAAGTTCTGAGTATAGTTCAGATTAATATGAAGAACGAAAAAGATGATGCCAACCAATCTCACACCTTCTTTAGGATACGAATCCCAAAGTTGGTTATGATATTCATCTGAGCTGGCCTAGTATTAATACTTTAAGTGGACTACTTTGAGTTGATGTTCGTGATTGAAGACGCCACCTAGTGGCCGCTGGTGAAATTGATTGTTAAAAAATTGTTAACATAATTTATTGATGAAAGTAAAATAATTTTAAATAAAAACTATAGCCTATGTCCGTCTGAAGATAATCTAGAATCTATATGTTAAATTTCAGAACAATCGGTTTAGCAGTTTCTTCGGTTATCGTGTACAAAAAAATATACGCTTTGTCTTTATAAATTAGTATGAGATGATATGTTATGATATGATATGATATGATATGATATGATATGATTATTGTAAATAAATCCTTTTCTTGTTTTTTTCTATTTTATAAATATTACATGAGTCGCTTTTCAAATGCATTTTTAAATATAAGTTTACCAAAAAAATTTTCAGGTTTCATTCTATTATTTTTATAAATTATGTAATTTTGATTTTAATAAATTTTTACTCGATGAAGAATTTTTATATTTTTAGGGGTTCCTATATACGTTATCTGTTCATAAATTTAGTACTACTCTCATAATTAATATACTATGAATATTCAGGAGATTCAAAAAATACCAACGTTACGACCGATGAATATTTTTGTTATTGTATAGACTTTCTCAAGAAAAAACAAAATAACATGCAGTTCCGAGAAATTAATTTTTTATACTGCATTTAATAAGCTGACATTTATAAAATATATGTAGATACGATACCCTTAGGTGTTTGTATAATATTCACATAAATATAGCTTTCTTGAAACAAAAGTTAATAAATCTAAAATATATTTACAAAGACCAGTTATCCAATAGAAAATAAAAATTCTGTTATTTAGCTAAAAATATACTGAGTAAATTTTGTTAAATTATTATATATATTTGCGTTTGTTATATATTCTAATAAACATAGTGATGATTTTTTATGAAATTTCATAATTGATTTGCGTTAATTTTAATTCATAAATTTAGAACATTTAATTTTATTTATCTTGTATTTGTCACGTTTCTTTTCTACAATAATTCATATTAAAATTAAATTAACATATATTTTTATTACTAAGTATGTATGTATCCAATTATAAGGGAAAATTATTATTGCTTTCGTTATGCCAAGTAATAGCAATACCTGAAACTCACTTTGCACAAATTTGTTAGCTGTAAGTCGGAGTCAGGCAAGAGCGGTCAAGTAAAGGCGGAGAGTCAGGAAAGCCTAGCGAATAAACTAAAAGAACTACGCATTAGCCCGAGAGAAGATGTGCTAGTGTTAGCGGAGCGTCTGCTGCAATACGCGTACAAAGCGCTTTGAATTTAAGAACACAGCTACAGGCCCTGAAGATATCTGACATTGAGGAGGCAGAGGAGATGTAGCTATCGGGAGCAAGCTCGTTAACCAACATCGCCGATGCCATAAGCACACTAGCAGCTGTGCTTAGGCGAATGAAGGTAACCACAACTATTGCCACGTGATCCTCGACAGCATTCAGCGAAATGCCGTTTACCACGATCACCCGGCCAATCATCTCGATCTGACAGGACCATTCTCTGGCATGACACAGAGAGATGGGCACAGTGACTTACCATCAATAGCGTAATATCGAGACAGTGATGCGTATTGGCCATCCGGGCGGATCCCTACATACGGGCAAGCCCCATGAATGATGGGAGTACAAATAAGCTTAGCCCGCGAGACACAACTGCTGCGGATACCCATGGAGATTCCTACGTAGGGTGGTACGGATCAAGTGAGACGTCTGGTGCTCCCGTCAGCTTCTCAATACAATATTATGGAGCCTAGTCTCAGCCTGACCAGGAGTAGCGTGTTAGGTGGACAACAAGTACCGATGTCAGCGCGAAGTGAGCGAATACTTACAGAAGCAAGGCGTGTCACTGAAATGCCTAAGAACAACAATCGACAAGCCGATGTACAAGATAATAGCAGAACAATGGGACAAGGGTGTGAGAAAACGAAAGAAATAGTACGCCATCAATGAAGCCAGTTAGAACCAGTGGAGGAGCTGTCAACGCTGAACGTAGACGAGAAACCGCGAAATCGAAAGTAAATGCGGCACACTTGAAAGGGTGAACGCATCAAAGACATCTTTCCGAATCACCTTCTAGCCAACGATTCAGAGGCTATATCTCGTCCGAGGAGTCATCGGACAGTCAGAGCGAGGCTTTTCGGCCCGCAAACCCTAGTACTGAAGAAAGCCAGACTGACGAAAGGCCCTCGGAAATTAAGTCAGTATGAAGCCCGTTAAGAGTCTAGCCGTAAGCGAGAAATCGACGATCACCTCAAACGGTGCATAGCGACATACGCATGTTGCAAAGTTGGAGAGTAAAATTTGCAGATAAATATTATGAAGATCTGGAGGAATATTTAGAGTAACTGCTAGAAAAGGTTTGGGATATCGGAGGAAGCATTGCTCAAGGCTACGCAATGTACCCTACGCCGCAGCTGGTTTAGAAGCATTCAAGACGAGATGCAGACGTGTAAAGACTACGGCATCAGTACTCTCGATCACTGGATCGAGACGAAATATGGGGCGAACTAAAGGTACAATCAAAAGGTGATGGAGACACCATCATGCAGTATTTGGTAAGGCTGAAAATTATTATTCGGCGGTTTAAAAGGAAACCTTAGGCGCGACGTCTACTGAAAAGAGTCTATAGCATTCTACTACCAGTATACAGAAAATATTTAAGGGAAAAAGTGATGCATACTCTTGGTTATGTAGAGAATTATGTTCGTAGATTAGAGAGAGAAATTAACTGCGATAAGAGATATACTCCGCCTCCGTCAAACGATAGATGCCAGATACCACAGGCGGTATATCATGTACCGTAAGGCAGGTCAAGGAAACCAACGCATTTGGAACGAAGAGTCCTTCGTCCAGTATTGTGTCGTCCGAGAGCAATAGTGATCGAGACCATAATAGAAAGAAGCTTCGAAGACGAGGGAAGAGATGAGATCGACAATTCGCCTAAGTCGAGGAAACCAGGATACCCACAAATAGCCCAAAGCAAGAGACTTGGGCGGAGATCGTCAAGAGCCTACTATTGAATAATAATGTCCGGGAAGCAAATAAGAACCTTGGTGGTACGCAAGGACTGATCCAATGGGCGAGAGGATATAAACCGCGACAGGCGAATAAACCACAAAATATGCCAGAGATGCAGTTCGAGAATGCGTCCAAGAGAAGACCGTCAGCCTCGTTGAATGAATCAACGTTTGCTGCCGTATACTATACATATCAAATACCTCGATAGCGAGCTGCAGAATGTCCGTTCGATCGTGCTTTACATGTCAGCAAGTCGGAAATAGCTCGGCACAATGCCGACGCAAGTCGTTGCTAACACAACAAGCTATAGGAGGAGAGGCCTGTGAAATCTGCCAAACGCGTGGCGTGACGTTTCAGACGTATAAGAATTGCTGCAATTCGTAAAAGTGATAAAACGAGAGCACAGTCAGACTACGTAATCCCCAGTCGCTCGCAGGAAGTCAGGGACTTTCGGCGAGCAATGGATGAGAGAGTAATAAGCCAAGTGCGTAAAGGAATTAAAACTGCACTTTAAACGACGAGACTCGCGAATTTTACCCGGCTGGCGAGATTAGAGGCGTCACTCAGCAGGAACTTTCTGATGAACTGGTTGGACCACCTTCTACAGTCTAGGAGGGGGGAAAGACTGTACATCATACAGTCGAAAACAAAAGTCAAGAGTTTAATCACTGGGAAGATGCTGGGCCATCATGGAGAGATTTCTCCAGAGCTTCGCAGCCGTTAAGAACGAGATAACCGATAGAGGCGAGCATGATGAGGAAGCTATATCAGCGAAAACCGATAACCTGACTAGCCCCGCGCCGCCCGCGTGAAACAAGATAGTGGGAAATCGAACTGAGAACCGACGATATATCGTGCATTATTCGATCCAGGAGCTCCAGGAGATCCAGGAGATGTTCATACCCTTTGGACCTCTGCTGACTGTCAGATACGGAGATCGACTAGAGAACATAAGTACAACTGTCAAAGGAGCGACGGGAAAACGAGTAACCATAGCAAGAGTAATAAAGATGTGAATGGATATTGAAGGCCATGAGGATTATGTAAGGGTAAAAGCACATAACGTTCTCGATTACGATGTCATACCTGGCATGGATTTCTACTATGCGTGGAACATTGAAGTCAAGCTTTGCCGTGGATTATGTCCTCGAGAAGGAAAGAGGAGAGAATTTGATCGCGATGTTGATGATAAGAGAGCGCAAATTATAACCGAGTGTCCAGGCATTTCAGAATTGGGACCCCCAAAACAATAGGCAATATATAGAGACGAGTGGAGCAGATACTCCAGCGTCAACGAGAGAGCGGCATGACGAATCTCACAGAGCACCACATCGTACTAGATAACGAAACGTAGCTGAAGCACCATCCGAAGCGCATGTCACCGAGCGGTAGCGTAGGAAGAGGTAGAGAGAATGTACCGACATGGTACTATAGAGAAGTCTGCGAGTGACTGCTGCAGCGCACCTATGATAGTGAAGAAGTCAGAAAGAAGTTACAGGTTCTGCATATACTACAGAGACCTAAAAAAAAAGAAGGATGCCTATCCGATACCGAGCATCGACGCCATCCTGGACAAGCTACGATATAGAATCCTGGATAAGCCCGGTATATCTCGACCACCGACTTAAAATAGTATTTTCAAGTATTGATGGCCTAAATGATCCAATGCTATACCGCCTTTGCTGTACCAGGCTTTGGGCTGTGGCAATTTAAGAGAATGACGTTTGGGCTAACGAACGCGTTCATAACATTTCAGCCATTCGTGGATGCTCGAATTTGAGCCTTGTGTGTTCACGTACCTGGACGAGAACATCGTCGTGACCGAGACCTTCGGGGAACACCTCAAGTATGTGGAAGCAGTACTGCGGAAACTGGTGGATGACGGACTCCAAATCAATCGCAAGAGTTGCGAGTTCGGCTACACCAGATTCGTCTACTTGGGCTATGTTATAGACCGCGACGGGCTAAGAATCAACACGGAGAAGGTCATACCCATTATGGAGTACCCAGCACCCAAATATAAGCAGCAGCTCCGAGGTTTCCTGGGTATGGTAGAGTGGTATCCTCGATTTGTAGAAGATGACTCACAGATAAAAGTGCCACTGTGTCAGCTCCTGAAAAAGAATAAATCGTGGAGATGGGATGAGGATCAGGAGGAGGCAATTCAGAAGCTGAAACAAAAGTGCATAGCACTCACATGGGCTATCAAGTAATTGTGTCCGTACCTTTAGGGTTACCACTTCAAGGTCATAACGGATCACAGTGCTTTCCGATGGCTCCAGAGTTTAAGAAAGCCAACTGGACGCCTATCGAGATACGTACTAGAAATGCAACTATGTAGCTTCTAGATATCTCATCGTAAAGGATCCATGCATGACGTCCCTGACGCCTTATCACAAGGAGAGGGCGAAAAGGACGAGTTTGCTGCCTTTAAAAAGATTCACGCTCTGGTACCTACAGAGAGTACAGTAGGTGGAAACCAACTCCAGCAAGTTCACCAGCTGGAGGGTCGAGAATGGACTACTCTACAAATACCGTAAGGATCGACTATTCGATCCCATCCAATTCTCTCAACATGGATGGCGACTCGTCATACCTATTGAGACCCGAAAGAGATTACTAGAGGACGCGCTCTGCATAGCTTCGTGAGGGAACTTGGGAGTTGAGAAGACTTATGATCGAGTAGCCCGCCAGTACTACTGGCCAGGAGTATGGCACGACATCTACGAATACATCGGCAGTTATGAAGAGTGTCAAAGATAAAAAGAATCGCAGACTGACCCGGCAGGTTTAAACGGCCAGAGAATCGTAGAACGCCCGTGGGCGGTTATTAACACGAAGATAACGACTGCGTTCTATAAAAAAGTTCTAAACTACGGGAGGCATCCCAGACCGGTGAAAATCTTACGACGCGAGGTAAAAGCGATATATATATATATATATATATATATCTTTTTTTCATTTATTACATAAAACATGATGTTAAAATAGACAAAATACAAAATATATAAAATACAAAGTGATAAATAAGTTAATTAAAAATGTAAATTGTTTAAATAGATTCACAAAAATAATCTAATATAATATTTGGTTTGGCTTTAAAATACTTCACAAAGAATTCTACCAACACTCTAAGGGCTTCTTTAAGCCTTGTATATTGTTTACGAAGGCCCCAAAACAGGCTTCTTTTGGACGTTTCTTCCAAACACTCTTGGTAGGAACTCGTCTGCAACATCTGGATTTTCTTATCCAGGCTTCGAATACTTGAAAATTCTAGCTTTGGATCAGCAGTTGTTCCCTGAATGCCATATAAAAGTTTGATAGCCTATAGAGTAACTCCTTTTAGAGTGGACGTGATGGTCTCTTGTTTGATACTTTTCTTTGTAACTTATTATTTTTGGGCCAACAAAGTGAGTACTTCTCTAATAATGTGCCATTTAGGCAATTGTGGCACATAGTGGTCCCGAAAATTTTTTTCTCCTCTGCTGACAGATTTGTTGATAAATATCAAAATAGTCCTTTATAATTGTTTGTATTACAGCCTAACTTCTCTTGTCGTTTAGAGATTTTTGCCTGCTTTCAATTCTCCCTTTCTCAAGTTCCTTTTCTTCTTTGAAGGGCTTTGATTTTTCTTCCCAGTTAAGTATCATTTTTCCACTGTAGAGAAAAAAAAAATCCTTCTTGTTAAATCATTCTTAAGTATTTATTCTATCATAATGCTAGTAAACTTTCGTAGAAAAAGAGATTTTGTTAGTTAATAGTTTGTTTTTGATAGTATTATTTTAATAATTATCATAATTATCTTATTTATTAATTTAGTAATGCATGTGTATTTGTTTCTTATTTAATAAATAGGTTTGGTAATTATTATTTAAATTTCAGTACAGAGGCAGGTGCACTTGACTGTGTCACTTTATACAGCTCAGAGGTTTTCGTGCATGTTTGATTTTTATGTTTCCTTAGTAAAATTGAGATTTAGGATATTTGATGAATTTGAATATTTAGATTTAATATTTTTTTAATATTTAGATTTTATAATAATTTTTTTTTTAATACCTAGATTTTCCTTAGTAGGTTTGATACGTTTTTTACGTATGCATAAGATTTTTTATTTGTTATTAAAGAGCTTTTTGTAGTCTTTAGAATTTCTACAATTTATTTTTAAAACTTTTATAAAAAAGTCAATAAGATTTGGAATATGTAGACTTAGAATTTACATTAAATTCATACTTCAGTTTTTTATTTTTAATTTTTTTTTATAATATGAAGATGGTAATTTTATATCCCTCTTTCTGATATGAGGCAGGGTTTAATTACGTTTTTAATTATTTGAATTGCTTGAGACTTGATTTTATTTATTTACAATTTTTCTTAGCTCAGAGGCAATGCTTGGTTGTATGTAACTCGCTTTATATTTCAATGGATTTCCATCTTCAATCTTTTTAATAGAGAATATCTATTTACAATCTATAATATTTTTGTTCTGTGGTTTGATACTAGTATCCATGTTTTATTCAAAAAATGTAAATTAAATTCATCTTTAATTGCATGTTCCCATTTTTCTTTATGGATATTATTTTGAATATCTGAACAATTTACTGATTATGTACACAGATCGTAATTTATTAAGAAATTTATAAGAAATTCTTAGATTATTTTGGACTATATCACTTCATCTTCAATTTGTAATTACTTTCTCTGTATTATATCTAGCATTTTAAAATTCTGACTGATTGAAATTATCTATTTCTATTATAGATTTATAAGAGTTGTTCCAATTTCCATTTGAATTTCTCTCTATTTTCGAATCTTGTTCATCTGATTGATTCTTCTCAGATTTTTCTTCCAGAAAATTTTTTAATTTTTCTTTATCAAATTTCTGAGGCTCTATTGATTTATTACGAATAACAAGTTCATCAGTTTTTCGAACATCAAGTTCATTACAATTCTTTCAAATCTCATTTCTAGTCTCGAATTCAAAAAATTTATTTCATCAGCTATTACGTCCCTTGCTACAATAAATTTTTCTGATTCTACATTCCATATTTTATGGTATGGTGTTTTAGACTGTCTTAAAGCATTAGTAGGGGTTCGATTTATTAAATACGTAGCATTTAAAAATGCTTCTCCCCAAAATACTTCGTTCAGTTTTGCCCCACTTACCAAGATACGTGCTTTTTAAGTAGTTGTTCTAATCATTCTTTCAGAAACGTCATTTAGTGATGGAGTATGAGAAACTGTTAAATGATAGCTGATTTCATTATTTTTGCAATAGTCCTTCATTTCGATAAATACTCTCTACCATTATGACAATATAAATTTACTATTTTTAAATTAAAATGAGTGAGACTTATTTTTATAAAGTCTTTGAAAACAGAAAATACATCTGACATGAATGCTATTAAATGTGTAACACCATAGTGCGTAACTTCATCTACAAACAATACAAAATAAGTTTTTCCGTCTATTATCGAAGGAGTGATTAATCAGCAAAAATCTGAATGGAGAATAAAAAGTGGTCCTTTTATATAATTTTTATTTTTGTTTTTCTGTAAAGGTAATCATGATTGTTTGCTAAAAGTGCATGCTTCAAAAATATTATCGTTTGGTATAATATTTTCAATTGATTTAATATTGTTGACCATCTTATTATTTGTCATTTTCATAAATTTCGATTTGTCCATATGTCCAAATTTATGATGCCATAAACTATAATTACTGTTAATCGCACTATAGACTCTTTTATTATATAATTTATTAATAATGAGTTCGATATGAATCATATGATTTCTGGGCTTACCGATTAAAATAATTTTATCATTTTTATCATTTTATCACTTCGATCCATTTGGACTGAAGTGAAAACTTAACTGTGCTTTGTGCATCTTGCTGACAGACAGTAAATTTTGCGACACCTCCGGACAATATAAGACGTGTTCCAGAACACCTTTAATTTCTTCCTTACTGGTAAAATTCAAGATACCTTTTTGAACTGCATTAATATAGGTTCCGTTTTTTGCAACATTTATTTTTAAAGGAGGATTCAATACCGTATCATTAGTGTACAACGAATCATCATTAATAATATGATCTGATGCACCTGAATACAATAGAAAACCAAAGTAATTGATATTATTCTCCTTTAAAACATTTCCAGCAATAAAAACAAAACCATTTGCAGTCTGAGGCTTTGCATTCGCACACTATATAGTTTTATTGTCTCATGAATATTGGTGTTGTATTTCTATAATGAATCTGTGATCCTTTATGAGATAATTATCTCTGACACATTGGAAACACTTTAATATCTTTTTTCTTACTTTTATTTCTTATTTTTATGTTATATTCTTATTTTTATTTCGATTATTTTTCTTTTTAAAACTATATTTTGCTTCAAATAGTTTTTTGTTATAAGTCGCTGCTCCTCCATCTGGTAAAAGAATTTTTTTAGTTGTATCATCAGTATCATTTTTTAATTTAAATTCGTAATCGAATAATTTGGATTTTACGAAAGCCAACGTTATATTTCTTCTGACAGGGTTTTAATTGCAATGATGACACCATCATACGTATTAAGCAGTGATAACAGTAAACGCGACACTTTATACATTTTCTCCAGTTTTGCGCCTGCAGCAAGTATTTCCGAAATTAAGTCATCAAAAGTAGTGAAATGCTGCATTAATGAGACATCTCCCTGCAGTTTCAGGCTCAGTAATTTCATTCGAATCGCTAACTGCGTTGCCGAACTTTTTCTCTCATAAATCATATCAAGACTTTGCAAAACTGTTTTTGCCGTGTCATTGACTTTTACAAAACCAAGAAAAGAATCTGAAAGATACTCCACTATTACACCTTTTGCAATGCGTTCAGACTTTCTCCACTCTTCGGTCATTACTGCAAGGACTCGCTCATCAAGTATGTGAAATAAATAAAGTTCAGATAGCACAGAACGGATTCTAAACTTCCACACACTATATTTTTCACCGTTAAAAGGCTTAATCTTCCTTTTTGGCTTAATCGATCCCATTTTTCACTTAATAGAAAAAAAAATTTTTTTGTCTATTGAACACAGTATTATTTTATTAATAGATTACACTATCCATAAAATCATGGAAAGTTCACTTGCCAAATCTCATAAATCATTTGCCACACAGGGCAGCAAAGACACAGATCGTAATAAAACCAAGCGGACACATCTGTTTAATACCTATTACGATACTGTCCAATATTTAGTTTTAATTTAAAATATTTTTTGCTTTATTATTTTATAGAAGGCTAAAACAATCTAACACAACTTCTATAGGAAATTCGGTATACTATCATCTGAACATAAAACTCATTATAGAAGTTATTGTAAGACGTATTCTATCGCCCGACTCAGAAACTCTCAACTAGTATTCATCCCGAGACACCCGAACATCTTTTTCTACTGTCCGAATACAAAAGTATTAGGAGTGTGAATAAGTCTTTCCCGTTTTTTGTAAGAGATGGCGCCACCAATACTGTGCGAGTATTCAATGGTTACATATGTCATAATCAAAGCTTATTCATATGTCAACAATTCCATACTAACACATTAGTTAAAATTTTTTCGCATCATAAATTTTTGATATCGTGAAAATGTCGAAATTTGAGCCGAGTCGACGTCATTTGCGGGAAGTTTCACTTTATTGGTTCAATTTGAAGAAATCTGCTGCCGAGACGCATCGATTGCTTCAGGAGGCTTATGGAGAAGGTTGTGTCGATGATTCAAGTGTTCGCGGATGGTTTCGACGCTTCAAAAGCGGTGATTTCGACGTGGAAGACAAGGAGCGTTCCGGGCGGCCGCAAATCTTTGAAGATCGAGAATTGGCGACTTTGCTTGATGAAGATTCTTGTCAAACGCAAGAAGAACTTGCTGAAGCATTGGGAGTTGACCGAACAACCATTTCCAAGCGTTTGAAAGCCATGGGAATGATCCAAAAGCAAGGAAATTGGGTGCCGTACGAACTGAAGCTGAGAGACGTCGAACGGCGTTTTTTCACTTGCGAACAGCTGCTTCAGCGACATAAACGAAAGGGTTTTCTGCATCGTATCGTGACTGGCGATGAAAAGTGGATACGTTACGATAATCCGAAGCGAAGAAAATCATGGGGACTACCCGGCCATGCATCATCATCGACGGCCAAGCCAAATATTCATGGCGCCAAGCTCATGCTCTGTAGATGGTGGGACCAGCTAGGTGTGGTTTACTATGAGCTTCTGAATCCGAATGAAAGGATCACAGGCGAGGTCTATCGACGACAATTGATGCGTTTGAGCCGCGCACTGCGAGAAAAACGGCCACAATACTCCGATAGGCACGACAAAGTTATTTTGCAACATGACAATGCTCGCCCACATGTTGCACCGCCGGTGAAAACATACTTAGAAACGCTCAAATGGGAAGTCCTACCCCACCCGCCGTATAGTCCAGACGTTGCTCCGTCTGATTACCATCTCTTCAGATCGATGACGCATGGCCTGGCTGACCAGCACTTCCATTCCTACGAGGAAGCCAAAAAATGGGTGGATAACTGGATAGAGGCCAAACCGGTCGAATTTTTTCGCAACGGGATTCGTATGTTGCCAGAAAGATGGGAAAAAGTTGTAGCTAGCGATGGCCAATACTTTCAATAATTCATTTGTAACCATTTTTTCACAATAAAGGCTCAAAATTTGAAAAAAAAACGGGAACGACTTATTCACATACCTGATATAATATTTCCCTTTAGAAGCCATATACAAGAGGTACATATATATATATATATATATATATATATATATATATATATATATATCTGTATTTCGTATATTTTCGTATTTTAAAGTAAATATTACGAATATTTAGTTACTGATTCCAACTGAAATTAAAGCCAACAAAGGATTTGGAAAATAACACCTTTTCGAAGCGGATGCTCAGATAATATATTTATGAATATAGTACCTTTTTGAAGCGGTCTTCGGGATAAAAATTTTTTATACAAAAGCGACGATAGCTAAGATTCTATATAGACATATAGATTTATAAATAGTGTATATTTTAAATAAATATTATTGAATTGTTTAATAAACATTTAAATTATTATCCCGGGCGAAGTCGAGAGGGGAATGCTAATATATATATATATATATATATATATATATATATATATATTTTTTTTTTTTTTTATTGTTTATCGTCGCTCTACTTATGCTTCCAAATAACGGTGCTAATCAGCGACGGAGGTTCACGATGAGTTTGTAAACAAAGCACATGTAAATTTTTACAGCGGTACTTGTGTCAATTGGTCGAGACCGGGATTTGAACTCGGACCAGCAAATTACTAATCCTTCGCTCTAGCGATGGAGCCATCGTAAGCCTCATATATATAAATTTTTTTCACATCTCGATGCTATATGTATCTTCTTATTTTTTTCTGTTTCGCTCCATCTTTGATAATGTTTATATGTGAGTCTGCGTCTGATGTAAAACGTGTGACGGAAACCTGTCGCACTCCGTACACCGAAAGAAAGATAAATTTGGAGCTATGTATAAACATACAACAACTAAATTTAGTTCGATTCGAGACTCATCAGAGTTATATTAAATTGTAATGTATGTAAGTATTTCTTTATATATTTAGGAAACACCTCTAAGCAAATATGGGCCCAAGATTGAAGTACTCCTGTAATAAAAGTTAAAACGTGTGACAGAATACCGTAAAGTATTTTACAAAGATAACTTTTCTATGTGCTATAGAATTTTTGTTAAGATATCGACGGAAATACTACCAAGTCACATGATAAGATTGGTGGATCGAATTTTCACGTATGGAAGTTTCATTTGCAAGCAGTGTTAGGTGCAAATGGAATTTTGGAAATAACGACTGTCATTGTTGAAAAGCTATTTAACTTATTCGCAGAAAATGAATAGGAATGGGTCAAAGAAGATGCCAGAACTATGTATATCTTGTTGGCATCAAGGGCACATACTCAATTAAAAATTTACATTACGAGTAATACGGCACGTAATATGTGGGAAAAATGATTTGAGTTCGTGAACAGAATTCAGCCCCAAATAAATCAATGTTCTCGCAAAAATGTAATGCATGCTGTATGGAAACAAGTGAAACAGAGGAGCAATATCTGACAAAAATTTTGAACATGATTTGCAGTTTGTAGGACCTCTAAGAGAAAATTTTGGAACTCATCATAATAACTAAAATTTTTCGAAGGTATCCTACCATCGAAATTTAATAAAAGCTGTAAACCTCCAAATGAACGTTTGGATCAGGGTGTACATGAAACTCAGAATATGACTGAACAAGGATATTACTCTTTTTTGCATACTATTGTATTATAATTTCAAATTATTAATTCAATAAATGAGAATTGTTAAAGCAATTGCGGGAAACTGTAGACTTAAGAAACCTTTTTTAGAAATCTTTGTTCTTGAAACCTCGGGATAAATTTTTTTATTCGGACGTTAGAATGTATTTGTGCGTGCGCCAGCAAGGCTAGAAGCGGCACTGTATTGAACTGCTTATGCTGGCAAGTTAAAAACAAAAAAAATATCGTACTATCATAGTCATTGGATGCAATACGTATTTGTAAAATATCATATATCGAATAAGAAAAATCATTGATATATAAAAATAATAGAATAATTATAGGAAAATTGTAATTTTCCATATTGAAGGTGATTCTATCACCAAATTGAAGCATTTTCGATACGCATGTATTTTAGTGATTTTTCATTAATTTTTATTTAAAAGTGTTATTTTCAGATATTACTTACCATACAATATCTTTATATGAATAACAATTTATATATTAAAGTATATTTAGACGAAGAAAAAGATTGTAAGGATACGGGGAATAAATGGTTATGTATTAAAATAAAAACACAAAATATCGCGAGTAAATAATATAAACAAGACTTGCTTAGGCGTAAAAACCCTCACGAATTTGAGGGAAAAGCCCGAGCAAGCTGAAAATTAATACTTTATTGATTACTATTATATAAATGAGCTTACACAATAAATCAATCTTTCGCTACTTAACAAACGCAATGGTTTACCATAGAGAGCTCCCTTACCTATCGTAATGCGTCAGGGAACAGCCCTGACGAACCTTGTTAATCGCAATTTGTAGACAAATTAATCCGACCAAGCCCTTTCTCAGGGAGGCCGTTGACGGTGACGGTGAAATTAAGCGGATGGCAATGCCCAGTACGTCACGGAGCCCTGACGTCTCAGGCACAGGTACAGCCCTCGCTCCACAAGTACTTAAAAACAGGTTTGATGCTGTCGCGGCCGTTTCTTTGGCGCAGATTCGCTATTCGACGACCGCGCACTCGGGTGTCGTTCACCAATCACCGTGGATACACTATCAATTACTATTTAAACGCGAAGTAAAGCTAAGATGTGTGCACCGAAAGCAGCAAGATATTTCGTACAATGTTTATCTATTTTATATAATTCACGACGGACCGATTATTGAGAGACGTCTGTCTGCGAAGAGGAACGACTAAAGACTGGTTATATACTTCAAAGTATAAGCGCTGAAGCTCGCATATAGAAAACTGAAGCTCGCATATAGAAAAGTTATATAAAAAAGATTGAGTATCAAAGGTTCCTAAATATTTGTCGCTTAAGATTTAGAAATACTCCATCGACACAGGGCACAACGAAACATCTGTGTTGCAGGCCACACGCGGACAGCTGCAACGCAGACTGTAATAAAACTGCGTCCGTCCGGATATACAGTACAATAAATGCTATAAACTTGTGTCTTTTATTTACGTGCCGAAATAGAGTCTTAGGAAATTTTGCCTTCATATTAACTATATAAACAGTAATACAATATATATATACGCACGCACACATACACACATACACATACATACACATACATACACATATACATACAGATACATACATATACAACGGCTGGACGAGCTACACATTCGCCGAACACAATATATACAAACATTCCGCCCGCCTTCGTCCGCAGGACGAACATCACATACAAATAAATTTACATTTCAACTGACCTTTTAAGAGAATCGCATGATAACAATGGACATAGACGAGTAATATGGCGTTTTAAAACTGTCGTTGCGGTCTTCACGCTTACAACTCTGATAAGTCCGTCTGGACCATGATATACGTCTATAACACGGCCGAGAGGCCATTTTGCCGGTGGATAGCGCTCGTCCATCACTAAGACTAATTGGTCAATTGCAAAGTTTTCTGTAGGCTGTTTCCATTTACCTCTCTCCTGCAGATGCTGCAAATACTCATTTGACCATCGTTTCCAAAAGTTGTTACGTATACGCTGAATCAATTGAAAGCGACTTAGTCGATTTTCGGGAACTCCCGGTGGTTCTTCATCTGGTATCAATCCTGAAGCTTCCCCAATGAGAAAATGCGCAGGAGTTATTGCGGAAAGGTCTTCCGTGGTAGAACTCATTGGGTACAGCGGACGTGAATTGAGGCAGGCTTCTATTTCGGACAAGAGCGTGGACAGCTCCTCAAAGGTAAGGCTGTGCTCGCTGATAACTCTTTTCAAATGGTGTTTTGTGGATTTCACGCCTGCCTCCCATAGGCCCCCATAATGAGGCGCATTTGGCGGAATGAATTTCCAATTGGTACCATCATTAGCAAGCAAGGTGGCTGCATTTTTGTAAAAGTCTGAAGCCGCATCAAACATCTTTTTTAGTTCCCTATCTGCACCATGAAAGGTTGTCGCATTATCGCTTACCAGATTGCGACAGATACCGCGTCGTCTAACAAATCGTTTATACGCAGCGATAAACGTGGAAGTTGTACAGTCACTTACAACTTCTAAGTGAATGGCACGCGTCGCGAAACAGATGAACAATGCGATGTATCCTTTGTAACACTTATGTCCGCGACCCTTAGTAGTACGTACTTGAATAGGCCCTGCGTAATCAAGACCAGTAGTAGTAAAAGGTCGTGACGGTGTAACTCGAGAGGCCGGAAGATCTCCCATTAGCTGGTGCGCGAATCGAGGTTTTACGCGTTGGCAGATTATTCAATTATGTACAACAGATTTTACTAAATGCTTTCTACCTAAGATCCACGCATAACGAGTTACAATACTAGTCGTAAGTGTAGGTCCACCGTGCAAACATAAGCTATGTGCTTGACGTACGATTAGAAGACTGTGTGCAGAAGAATGGGGTAAAATTGGTGGGTTTTTCGGATCTGCAGGTAGTTGAGAGTGCGCAAGACGTCCGCCTACGCGTAATATATCATTTTCATCTAAAATTGGATTCAGTTTTAGCAATGCATTACGCTTCGGTAAATTTTTACCTCTTTTTAAAAGACTAATTTCGGTGGCAAAAACAGCTGATTGTGCTAGTTTTATGACGGCGGATCGTGCATGAGTAAGTTCATTTGTCGTTAGAAATGGTGGATGCGTATTCATGTTACATTTGCGTCTTCGAAAATTCATTAGCGGTCGCAAGCAGTATGCTACAACACGGAGGAGCCGCGAGAAAGATGAAAATCTCGCAAGTATCTCCGGTTCAGCCGGAGATATTCGAGCATGCAAATTTTGCGCTCTCACTGCACACGTAGGCCACCTTTCAGAATGCAGCGAGAGCCAAGTTGGTCCGTACCACCATAATTCATTCTGTGTTAATTCGGATGGTTTTGCAACGCGAGTAGCTATATCTGCAGGATTGTCCTTTGAGGATACATGAAACCATGTAGCGGAAAGCAGTTCGGTCTGAATGTATGAGACCCGATTAGCCACGAAGGTTTTCCAAAAACGAGGATGTTTCCTTAGCCATGTCAAAACAATCTGAGTATCGGACCATGCATACAACGGTACTTTTTCCAGAAAATCTAACTTTTGCAAATGAATAATTAGTTTTACCAAAAGCACCGCCCCGCATAACTCCAAATTTGGGATGTTAATTGTCTTTGGATACTAATAGACAGCAGCTGCGTATGCACGCGAAGACGCATCTGAAAACCCATGCAGTTGATAACTTTTTCCGGAAGATACCCTCACCCACCGATCAATAGTTAAATGCGTTAATGCATCGAGCGAATTACAATATTCGATCCATCTTTCGCGCATAGCGATGGGAAGCTGCGAATCCCAGTCACACTTCAAGATCCATAGATCCTGCATCAAGATTTTTGCGACAATCGTAATGGGAGCGATCCAACCAAGAGGATCAAACAAACGTGCTATGTTTGACAAGACAGCACGCTTAGTCGATCCCCCCGCTAACGTTTTGAAATCAAGTCTGCTAAAGGCAAACGCATCGCGTGTCGGATTCCAAGATATACCTAAGGTCTTTACATCCGTGTCTTTATCGATCGGTTTTTTAGTATCATTGACAGTATTTTTTATATGCACTGGAAGCAGATCACGGTGATTTGCAGCCCATTTATCTAACTCAATTCCAGCACTTTTCAACAGATCTAATAATTCATTTCTCTTCGAAATTGCATCCGTTAATTCATCAGCACCAGAAAAAATATCATCTACGTACATGTTGTTTTCTATGCACTGCGCACCGTTTGGAAAGCGCTGTTTTTCATCTTGGGCTAATTGTAACAAGGTGCGAATTGCGAGATAAGGTGCGCACGCGGTTCCGTAAGTTACAGTTGAAAGTCGATAGTCTACCGGGGGTTCATTAACACTAGGTGACCATACAATTCTTTGGTAGTCTTGATGTTCTGGAGCTACACGTATTTGGCGAAACATTTTTACAATATCTGCCGTAAAAGCGTATCGATAAGCACGCCAGTTCAATAATATCAAATCGAGATCACGTTGGAGCGCCGGTCCTGACATCAGAAATTTGTTTAAGCAATGTTTTTCTCGTGTTAACCTCGATGCATCGAAGACTACTCGTAATTTTAAAGTTGAATTTAAAAATCGAACAACCGCATGATGCGGTAAATACCACGCGCATGTATTGTTGACTTCTGTTGTTGGGACGCGAACCATATGTCCTAGTCTTAAATAGGTAGACATAAATTCCGGATAGGCTTCTGAAAGATTTTTATCACGTGCAAACCGATTATGTAAATGTGTTAGCGAATTCAATGCCATTCGTCGCGTTTCGAATGCCACCGGCGGTAAATCGGACTTCAAGGGAAGGCGTACTATAAATCGCCCGCTTGAATGACGCGTCTGTGTTTCACGGAAAAGATTCTCGCCTGCTTGATCCTCTGGTTTTAAAGCTTGAGGTGAATCCGGCAATTCTTCCACCACCCAAAATTTTTGCAGCGAATTGTTTATATCGTTTAGTGAAACGCAGTGTAAAGCCTTTAGTGGCACACGTGTAAGGGATTCCGCCCGCCGTAACCGGACTGTTTCCATTGAGCCCGACAAAACCCAACCCAGCGCTGTTTGCTGAGCAGTCAACTTTGAGCCATGAAATCTACGAACACCGGATCGTAACAGCTGCCCATAAAAGTCAGCACCTATAATCATGTCAATAGAATCCCTGATATAAAACTGTGGGTCAGCTAATGAAATGCTTTTAAATTTCTCTAAATCTAATTCCAGGAAGCTACGCGCCCGCAAATGTGATGTTAAGCGTGAAAGCACAAGCGCTTGCATTTCTATTTCAAACTTCGAATTTACTATAGACTGTAATGTAAATGTAGTCATTGATTTAGCTGTCCCCGTAGTCACATCACCGATTCCCGATAAAGAAATATTAGCCAACCGTTTCGGCAATTCGAGCAGTTGGGCGATGGCTTCAGTAATGAACATGACCTCAGAACCTTGATCGAGCAGCGCGCGTATGTGTGTTTGTTTGCCACACGGCCCTCGTATTAAAACTTGAGCGGTCGCAAGAATGACCAAGTGCTTGAAATTAGAAACACTGGCAGTTAAAGTTGTAATTTTTTGTGTGACTTCAGTATCGTTTGGCTCTGATTTTTTATCGACAGTACTCATCATCTGCGGAAAATTATGCTGACGTTTTGAATCAAAGTGCAGAAGCGCGTGGTGCTTCTCCTGGCACGTACTACACCGGACCCTTGAGTTACACGCGTTACATTTATGTTGACCAAAACAGTTAAAACACAGCTTTAAACGTCTTATCTCAGAGCGGCGTTCGTACGGTGACTTTGATTTCATTTTGTGGCACTTCCATATTTGATGCATACCCGAGCAAAGTGCACATTTCATAGGCGTTTTAATGAACTGCTGCGTATGCAGTACTTTCCGTGAACCGTGACTCACTTTCAGATTAGAATTCCTTGTTTCGAGCGCGACTTCGGCTGCAATCATGCTTAAAGTTTGCGATCGCTTTTCAAGAAATTCTGTGAACTCTGAAGATTTCGGAAAGTAAGGAAGCGGACCCGAATCAACCGAACTAGACGTCGAGCTTTCTTCTGTATTAGAAATAACAGTCCTATCCTTTGTATTGAGTTCTGTTTCCCACAACTTTCTAGATTCCGGATCTAATTTGGCGGACAATACATGTATGAGCCATATATGCCAGTGCTCAACTGGCATCTTTAGATTTAATAAAGCGCGTATAATACGGTGAGCCTCATCAGCAAAGGAACGTAAACCCGCAGCCGATGCTTTCTTTAATGTACCGATATTCATGATTGCATTTAGATGATTACTTACAATCAGTCTTGGATTATAGAATCGTTGCTTTAAAGCTTGCCAAGTGGTGAGGTAGTTCGCGTCAGTTGTTGCTACATCTTTAATTAAATCTGCTGCAGTGCCCGTTAAGCAAAGCTTGAGATAACTCAATTTTGTAGCATCAGTAGCCCATTTTGAATGTACAAGTGAAATAAAGAGATCAGAGAAGCTCTCCCAATCCTCATAACTTCCCGAAAACTTTGGAAGATCGAGTTTAGGTAGCTTCGCCGTGTCTAATCTTTCACCTGCAGTAGTATTGTTATTATGCGTAAGGGGGGTAGGGAGAACTGAATGGCCTTCAAACCGCGTTACGATAGTAAGCAATTCGTCTAAGAGATCCTCGTATATCATTTGAAGCCTAGGAAACACATTGTTAATGATGTAAGCGTCACCCTCGGCATCATCTCTAACCACTATAGTCGCGTGCGTTTCACGTGCCTCAGACCATATCCCATTAAGCGCGACAATACGTGAATCTACAATGTTTTTATTCAATGAATCCGGTGATTTCTCCCTTAATCGAGCAGTCATGCGTTCTATCTCGGCAATACGCGCATTTTGCAATGCCGTAAGTCTTTTAAGAGGCGTAGGTGCCATAATGCTAATAAGTAAATACTAAAGGAACACTATTATATCTATTATATAAAATAATTTACCACTAAGTAATATTAATTCACGAAAATAATAGTGCTATGAACGATAGATGAAAACAAAGCGTGTAAAATCTGAGAAAGGATCTGAGAAAGGAAAAAGCTATAAGAATATTCTTATACGACAATAATGTTATTGTCATGTAACGTTGGATAATGACCACACTCAAATAATGAAAATAAAAAAAAGAAAAATGCCCGCATAAACAGACTCGATTCTGTAATATCGAATGTCGGTAATTGGAATACCCCAACGATCATAAACCTAAGGAAAGAAGATAAGCACTCAGATAATACTACAATCTTAGCTACGCATATACCACAGTGGACCGCACTTACAGGCACACAATATAATCCGCGACATTAACACACTTTGACAAACAATATTAAAACACACATAAATATGTATATATATATAATATATAAATATAGAAAACTTCATACGTTATAACTAGACACTATAACTATGTAGATACCTAAGTTCGCTTAACTATTCGCACAATTTAAATAATAGTAATATTAGTTATAGGTGAGCTGTAAAATATTAATATTCTTGTTCATTAAGAGAGATTTAATTACTGAATTAAATAACAACAGTTAATAAACTACATCAACCACTTATTCCTCACCCGGGGCACCATGTTATTTTCAGTTATTACTTACCATACAATATCTTTATATTAATAACAATTTATATATTAAAGTATATTTAGACGAAGAAAAAGATTGTAAGGATACGGGGAATAAATGGTTATGTATTAAAATAAAAACACAAAATATCGCGAGTAAATAATATAAACAAGACTTGCTTAGGCGTAAAAACCCTCACGAATTTGAGAGAAAAGCCCGAGCAAACTGAAAATTAATACTTTATTGATTACTATTATATAAATGAGCTTACACAATAAATCAATCTTTCGCTACTTAACTAACGCAATGGTTTACCATAGAGAGCTCTCTTACCTATCGTAATGCGTCAGGGAACAGCCCTGACGAACCTTGTCAATCGCAATTTGTAGACAAATTAATCCGACCAAGCCCTTTCTCAGGGAGGCCGTTGACGGTGACGGTGAAATTAAGCGGATGGCAATGCCCAGTACGTCACGGAGCCCTGACGTCTCAGGCACAGGTACAGCCCTCGCTCCACAAGTACTTAAAAACAGGTTTGATGCTGTCGTGGCCGTTTCTTTGGCGCAGATTCGCTATTCGACGACCGCGCACTCGGGTGTCGTTCACCAATCACCGTGGATACACTATCAATTAATATTTAAACGCGAAGTAAAGCTAAGATGTGTGCACCGAAAGCAGCAAGATATTTCGTACAATGTTTATCTATTTTATATAATTCACGACGGACCGATTATTGAGAGACGTCTGTCTGCGAAGAGGAACGACTAAAGACTGGTTGTATACTTCAAAGTATAAGCGCTGAAGCTCGCATATAGAAAACTGAAGCTCGCATATAGAAAAGTTATATAAAAAAGATTGAGTATCAAAGGTTCCTAAATATTTGTCGCTTAAGATTTAGAAATACTCCATCGACACAGGGCACAACGAAACATCTGTGTTGCAGGCCACACGCGGACAGCTGCAACGCAGACTGTAATAAAACTGCGTCCGTCCGGATATGCAGTACAATAAATGCTATAAACTTGTGTCTTTTATTTACATGCCGAAATAGAGTCTTAGGAAATTTTGCCTTCATATTAACTATATAAACAGTAACACAATATATATATACGCACGCACACATACACACATACACATACATACACATACATACACATATAGATACAGATACATACATATACAACGGCTGGACGAGCTACACATTCGCCGAACACAATATATACAAACAAAAAGAATTGAATGAAGTTTAATAATTTTCTAGAAATAATAGCTTTAATTATATTAAATTTTAAGTATTTTCAATGGATAAACAATTAGGAAACTAATATAATATAAATCATAGAATCAAGAAACTATTAATTCGTTCAATGTAGCAATTGAAGAAACATTATCAGAAAAATGTAACACGCATAAAATTACTTAATATGACCTATATTTAGCGAACAAAAAAATTACTGTAAATCAGAAATTATTATTTAACAATTGTTGCTCCGCTCCACACGTTATGCTACTCGAGAACAACTTTGGAGATATTGTTTCAAGAGTTGAACACCCTTATACCTTATCCCCTCTAGCCCTCTTATTAGTTTTTATATCAGAGAAGTGGCAAGCTGTTTGTGCTGGAAACTCACAGCCAGAAAGTTCTTATAGGACTCTTCTATATGAGTTACGATACTTGTGTAGTATAAGTATGACATAATTATTTTTCCCGTATAATGTGCGTTTTATATAAGATGTTTGATGTCTTTGCAATTTATACATCATAATGTATGGTAACGAGGCTTAAAATGATATTTTTTGTTTTATTTTATTTTATAATTTATAAGTTTAAGAATCATAGCTTTTGAAAGTACTTGAACTGAAAATACAATAGATGTTTTTCATAAAAGATATATTCCATAGCCTCTATTCTTGTGAGTTTCTTTTATTCTTGAAAGAATTTGGATTTTTTGTTTGCAATTTCCAATTCTAACGATCGGTTGAACATGTCTATATTATGTATTAACTTATGACTAAAGCTATGTCTGAAGATTGGAGGTAATTGCTTTATTGCTTTCTAGATATTTGGCAAAATTTATAAGTTATAATATGAATATCTTTTAAGGAATGCTATGCTAGCTATAGTATTCTATAGAAAATGTGTGTATTGGTCTATAGAAAAAAACCTTGTCAATTTGTAGGAAAGAGTACTATTATAAAAATCTATCTATTTAAAATAAAAATGCATCAGTTCGAAGGATAAATGCCATTTAGCATCTCGAATGATAGTGTATTATACTCATGTACCAATTACTTTATCAGATACTAAATTTTCGTTTAAATTTTATGCTGGTTTATTATATTTTATTTATTTAATTTAGTTTATTATATTTTATATTTAATTATTATAGTTTATTATTATATTATGTTTCCTTATACTCCTCAAGTCACTGCGATACCAATTATTTCATAAATTTATTCTAAGTTACGTAGAAAGTGAATATATAAAAATACTTGCTCCTCATGAATATACATTTAAGTATTTATTCGAATGGCTACCTAGTTGATGAAAAATTTTATTTTTAATATTGATTTATAATTTTAACTTGTCTTCACATATCTAACAATCGCTGTACTGTAATGAAAGTGATTGTTATATAAAACAGAAATAAAAATATAAATTTCTAGTACTGTCAACCGTAAAAAACGTCGTTTTGACAGAAGTATCAGTTAGGATACATAAGGTCACGCGATCACTACGCCGGTGGATAGCTTCGACTAAAAAAGCTGCGCCAAAAAAGGAGCCGACCAAGAGTAAGAAATACTTATGATAGAGGAAAAAATAAGTACTACAGGTGAGAGAGATAAAGGAAAAGATTGCCGTACACACTATCAATTATCATAGCTTTCTACGTTCGTGATCATCGCTCGTGCACTATTGTTAATAAATCCGAGCTTCTGCAGTTCTCTGTCTCATCTAATCATCCTCCTTCTCATGTTGACCATTCTTCCTTTTTTCTCTTCATTCTCTTACTCCCACTAGCTATTTTTCGTCTTTTATGCGTATCCTACAATCTATAGCCTTTAAATCAGTATACTTCCATTGCGAAAGAGAGAGAGAGAGAGAGAAAAGTATAGATAACTTCAGTAGTATTAAATTGGTAAGCGCACGTGACACCTGCATATTTGATACGAAATGTAAACCGCGACGCACCACTGAATAAATTTGCTAAACCTATGTATTATTAATCTACGCATAGCGGATTAAAAAACAAGAATCGTGAAATAAGAACGGGAAGAGAGCAGGAGGATGGAGAGATTAGGCCGAAATTTGGCTTCCGGGAAACATCATGCCTTCGACGGTCGGAGCCTTTATTAGTGATGCCGATGGATTTAAGTATATGTTGGGTAAGTTTTCCTTTTAGCCCATAATTAAATTCCCCCCCCCCAAGATTTATAAGTAGAATTCAGATTTATATTTCTTTTTTCCCTATGAATATTTTAATTTTCATCAATTTCATTCACACAGCATGATGTAAATATTAAAGTTTCGAATACCAGTAGAAAACATATCTACTAAAGTAAAAATTAATAAAAAAAGTATAAATTAATTTACTTTTCTAATTTGATTTCTCTTATGATGAAGTGCGTAGTACGCGTACTTCGTCTACAGGAAAAATTGAGAGCACGCTCGAAGTTAGATCACATATGCAAGTGGTAAATATATATATATATATATATATATATATATATATATATATATATATATATATATAGGTATGTATAGGTATGCCTATATATGTGGGTATATATCGGTATATGAGTGTACATTCATACGGGCTTATATTATATTCCAAAAATAATATAAAAAGGAATATTAGTGAAATATGAATAATATAATAGTACGCAATGATTTATCATTATAATAAGAATAATTATTATTATTGTCATTATTATCCTTATTATTCTTGATTATTAATAATATTACGAATTTTTACCATGCTTAACTAATAATTGAAAGAGTTGTTTAATGAAAATCTAAAACATAATTTAAATAAAACAGCTTATTTAATATTACAATACGATTAATAATAATTACTTTACATAATTACTAATTTCGAATAATTATAAATCTTGATCTTGTAATCATAAAAATTAGATTAATCAATTAATTACTAGATGAACCTAAATCACTAACAATAATATATTTAAAATACTTAAACAATATATGTTAACTAGCCTATAACTATAATTAAATAAGAATAATATCGTAATTATATTTGAAATCACTATTCGAAATAATTATTAAACAAAATATATGTATATATGATATATATAATATATACCTAAACGCTTTTAACTCAGTTCCTGTAGTATGTTAAACATAGTAAAACATGAGTATGTTATATCTAAATGCTATAACTTCTTTGATTTGTCAGAGATAATTACGATCCAAAAATGTAAATTAACTATAATTCTCAACAAACAAAATGAACTACATAAGTTACTCATGGTAAATATACGAATATGTTTTTTATTATATAGTGAAAAATTGGACCGAAAAAGCTAATGGGTATGAATTAGCGCTGCACGGCCTGCGTAGGACTAATGCAACTACAAGCGCAAGCGAACGAAATATCATGAGCCTATTAGTTCAAAACGGTTAGTTACGACTGTTCTTAAGCGCAATGTTGGATTATTATATATAGAGGCGGAAAAACGCGGTCAGCATCCCAGTTTCGGGGGTTCTTCTAGAGAAGCACTGGTCTTAGAGTAAGCATTAGCGGTATATCTGATGCAGTGGTGTTCTGGCACGTACTTGCCTTGTCGAGTGGAACGCTATTATACCGATACGCGAACATCTTGTATATTGAAACATCGAGACTCCGTGTGCTTGTCGGTACCATTCATGGTATATTAGGATACCGCTTCTAGCGGTACCCCATTATATGCTTATACGAAAAGCTGCAGTAACAGATAAAGCATATTATAGTGTAATATGCTTTTCTGTATCATTTATGGTATATTGGATTAACATTCTAGGCTGCACCTCATTATATGTCACTGCAAAAAGCCCTAGTAACTTACAAGGCTCCTTGAGCGGTCTGTCAGTTCGGCGCTGCGATTCTACGCATTTCTCGTTTAGTATTCTCGCTCTCAGCGTTAAGCCGACGTATATACTACAGGAAGCGAGAACTGACCGAGCCATCGGCGTTAGGCCAGTTATACGAAGCGACCCTTCGCATTTTAGTTTTTTATTAACATGCACTCGCTGTACAAGGAGACGGTT
The DNA here is from genome assembly GCA_018907035.1 of Sycobia sp. Sy_11. Taxonomy (NCBI): domain Eukaryota; kingdom Metazoa; phylum Arthropoda; class Insecta; order Hymenoptera; family Epichrysomallidae; genus Sycobia; species Sycobia sp. Sy_11. The sequence goes on along the minus strand of JACCIC010000327.1, from coordinate 118,546 downwards.
ATGAATGCTGTTTTCCCCTTCTAACACCAGCCACGTCGCCTCACCGCGTACTGAGGACGTCGCCTGCCGCTAGTTCGGTCCGCGCCTTATAATAGGAACACACACTCAGTAATGCGACACACAGATACAACAAATACAGTAATGCGACCGATTTTATTTCTCGGCCCGTGATAACAGTGCGAACCTGTAACTTCGCCACAGTAATAGCATATCCCTACTCTCTTGATTGAGACCTTGACGACTCTTGTATGACCATTTCTTCACCAGCTCCTTAGTGATTTGTAACAACGTGCGAGTAGTGCATGTGACGAAAATGGTACAGAGAAATTTAGAGCAACGGTGCGCGATAAAATTTTATGCGAAACTCGAAAAAGCCGCGACAGAAACTTATGAAAAAGTATTTAGAGTGTATTGTAGTGATGTGCTGAGTCTTAGTTAGGTGCTTTGGTAGCATGCCGATTTTAAAAGAAGCCGTGACAGAGTCAAAGACGAGGCGCAAAGCGGAAAGCCATTTCAAATGCGAAGCGACGCGAATGCGTAGCGCGTCTGCGCCCTTGTTCAAGACCGGCGACGAACCATTCGAGTGTTGGCTGAAGAGTTGAATATTAACTGGAGAACAGTTAGAAAGATAACTGATGATTTCGTCATGAAAAAGTTGTGCGCGAAGATACTACCGAAGAAGTTTTCAGATGAGCGAAAAGCCCACCGAATGAACATCGAACAAGATTGTCTCCAGCAGGTTGAAGGTGATCCTACTCTTCTCGATCGAGCTATTACGGGTGATGAAAGTTGATGCTTTCAATAGGACCGAAACTAAACGACAAAGTCAAGAGTGGTTGTGTCCTGGAGTGCCATGGCCAAGGAAGGCAAGAATGAGCAAGTCCAAAGTAAAAACCATGATCATTTGCTTTTTGACAGTAAAGGGGTGATTCACAAAAAGTTTGTACCAACTGGAAAAACCGTAAATAAAGTACTCTACCGCAATGTACTCGAAAAATTATGAATAAGGGTGCTCAGTGTGCTTCCAGAGTTCGCAAAGACTTATGTTCTGTACCACGACAATGTTCCCTGTCACAGTGCGTTTAGTGTCTCTCAGTCTTCTTCGCAGTGTTACCACAACTGCCCTATTCACCGGACATATCACCCTGCGACTTTTGCTATTCTCTCATTTGAAATTGATTCCGTTGGAATTTTCGGAGCGGATATTCGGAGCGGTCAGCAAGAAGTGTTCCACAATTGTTAAGAAAACTGAAAAACTTACTGAAATAAGTGTATAGATGTGGGATGGAACTATTTTGAAGAGAATCGCAGCTATGTATTTTGATTTTTCATTTTGTCACTTAATTGTCTAACCTCGTATATACGTATAAAGTACTCTAAAAATCTATATTGCTATAAGTAATACAATACTTCACTTACCAATACAATATTTCTCCGTAGAAGCCGTATTTTAAATGTATATATATATATATATATATATATATATATATATATATATATATATATATAAATTCGAGGTTCTTCGTAAGAAATCCTATTTTTCCATCATTTTTTTTGTTCAAACTATAAGAAAACCGCCTACGTCACTTATGAAGTGAATAAAATGTATATATAAAAACAAAAGCATAACTTTTCGTCATATATTCTGTTTACTATGAATTGGCATGTACAACAATATTATAAGAGAAGACAAAGATAGAGAGAAAGAGATATTCCCACATAAGAGAACATAAAATTTATAAAAATCAAAAGATACTCATAAGTTATGAGAGTAGTGTCACATTAACCTGAAGAACGAAAAGGATAATACCGACTAACGTCACATACGAATTCCAAAGTTGCATATGAAAATTCAACTGAGTTGGTCTGGTATTAATAGCTCAAACGGATTACTTTAAGTTGATATTCGTGATTCAAGACATGACCTACTGACGAAACTGACAGCTAAGACCGTCAACTGAATATTGTGATGATAGTAAATTGATTTTATTATGATTTTAGATTCCATACACCTCAGCCCCTCTCACTCTGTACCAGTGCAATGCACTTGCTCTTTTGGACCGTACTTGCAGGCTTCGCTCGAGAAAGGTCTAACTGATGTGCGAGGTCATAGCGTCTCGGACAGGATGATCAGGGCACTTCTCGAGGCGTCACGACCGACCTACGTCATGAGGTCACCCTATGACTGTAGAAAGTAGCATCGGTAGGTACGAAGAGGTGGGAGATATGTGAGGAAACGTACAACCATTGATTGTGTACGATGCTCTGCAAACTATCGTTAAGCCACTTGACGCTTGTGTGGAGGGGCAACCCCGTCCCCTTCTACTCCGTATATGGGAGAAGGGACGAGTGTCAGCAGAGGTGCGAGGGTTACTTTTACTTGGGATGCCCGAGCAGACAAATCGCGTGCATATTTACTGTATTATATCGCCTTTCCAATATTTCGAATTGGATCACTGTGTCCTTATTTTTTTTTGTTATTCAATAAAGCTTAACAATTGTTTCTAATTAATAAAGTGTTGTCAGAAGTTTACCCTTATTTTACTCATTACCTCTCCTTTCGCTTGCACGCCTTATCCCAAACAGTCCTATTATACCTCTCAATATGCCCATTCACGCATGGTGTGCTAACTGCAATTAACGATTGTTCAATCTTTTCTTCTTTTACAAAGTCTTTAAAAAAGTAAATGCAGTTACTCGAACGGTTATAATTCTCTTAGACTGTCCGCTCTCAATTATTCTTTTAATTATTTAATCGTTTCTTCGAATTTCGTTCACTTACAAGGATACAGTTTCTATTCGCTAGAATTTATTCAAAGTCATATTTCGCCGTTTTTTTCATCAATATGGCCGCGAATCATCTTCAACGTCTTGTCGACCATCTTGAAAACGCTTAAACCATTCAAAAACACAAGTCCGCGTTAAACACTCAGTGCCATACACTTCTTTTTGTAAATTGTAGGTTTCGGTAGCGGCTTTTCCAAGTTTAAAGTGAAATTTAATAATAATTCGTTGCTCTATTATTATGCTAACCATTTTTTCGGCAAAACAAAATAACAACACTAACGTAAATGAAGGTTATGACACAACGATATTGTTTACAGAAACGAGACTAACTACATTCAGAAAAGGGAATCACATACTGAACAGATGTTGGTCAATGTTGGTTGCCGCATGCGCACTCGTTCCAATGCAGCGTCAGTCCTGTTATTTAACAGCTATCCCTCGTATGAAAATATTTTGATTAAGCTAACGTGTATCTATTTTCCATCAAAAATGTAATTTTTTTAATTAAAAAAAAGTTGGAAACCAAGTTCGTCTACTAATACATTACTTTTTACTTAGATATTATTGAACTGTTTTAGAAATCGGTTAAATTATTATCTGAGACGGGGAGTGCTAGTATATATATATATATATATATATATATATATATATATATATATATATATATATAACATGACTAGATTCAATACAGCTTTTCTTATTTGATAGACACAAAAATCAAATTTATAACATTTCAAATAATTTTAATGTAATGCATTATGAAAAAATTCCCTACAAGCTAAGTTAATTTTGAATAATAGTAAACATTATTATAATAGGTGAAGCAATTAATTAAAATGAGCAAAATATATTATTCATAACTTTTCTTATATTAAAAATTATTAAATTATTAAAAATCCTAATTTCTGAATAATTTTTGCAAATATTTTTAAAGTGTTTTGGAAACGTTCAAGAAGAACGATTCAATGTTAGGTACCATTTTTCTATATACCAATTTTCAAAATCAATGCCGTGAAAAATTTCTTCAGAAACCATTCAACTTTAGCATCGTTTATCTTGAGTTAATACTAGACGTATGTATAAAAAGCAGCAATTACCCAACCTTCTTATTTTGTTCGTGTATACACGGAAAAAAGGGCATTGTGTAGCTTTACTCGCGATTTCTACCTCCTCCTCCTCCCTGTCCTTTCTTCCGGAGACTGATTCCCAAACATTTTTCAGCAGATTCATCCACGATAACCTTGACGACTCGTCGGTTAGTGCTGTGTCCGCAGATTACTCGTATGGGTGTTGCGCAGCTGTCTTCGCTGATGTATACAACATAGGGAGAAGTAAAGCTCGTGTGAATTGGCTTATTTATATGTGTCGCGATCAGGTAAGACGCACGCTTCTTTAGCGGAAAATACCAGCACACGCGAGGCATTGAAGCTGCTGCCGTGCCACTCTTGAACCCGAGAAAAGGTGATAAATTATCAAGTGTCAAAGTCTTGACGCGCATTCATTTGTACAAAAGTTAGCTCTGTCATTGGCACCATTCCTCATTTCGTCGGGAAAGAGAAAGAGAGAGAGAGAGAGAGAGAGAGGCACCTCAATCCCACTGCAACAGCTCTTCTTCTGTCTCTCCGAGGATAGCGTGTCATCAACCGGATTTAAGTGCGAGCGCGGACCGCATCTCGTCTTTTGCTGCGCCTCTCTCCACATCGAGCTATTAGAGAAGATATATATATATATATATACACATATATTTATATACAGTTGCTGGAACTGTGATGACGCTAATTACCCGAGCGGCCAGTCAGCCGTTGATATCCTATTAAAGCACTGAGTGTTATTAATGGCAGCTGAATAAAGCGGTGACTCCCCCATTCTTTCCTCTATACCTCGACCTACACACATTTTTTCCTCTGTTTGTTGATTGCTTCTTTTTTATTTTTTCTTCGTTTCTGATAGATCCTTTCATTTTCTCATGACAAGTTTTGATAGCGATGGACTCAGTCTTTTTAGTTTAGTTCTAATAGTCTAGATAATCGAAGGATAAATAAAAGAGAAGATTGCTATAGAAAAGTAGGATGTATGTTTCTATATATATATATACATATATATATATATATGTTATGTAAGATTATACTGTACAAAATTTATAATATTGCATTACTTTACAGTTTATAGAAAAAAATTTTTTATTATTTTCGTATGAAATCATAATTTAAATAATATAAATTATTCATTTTTCGAAACAAAATTTAATGTTTTTATTTTTTTATTAGATACAAAGCATTAGTAAAATTAATAAAATATTTATAGTTTTGCAAACTCTACTAATCATCTGAGAGAAAATTCCACTTTTATCACTGCCATTTCTCCAATAAAACAAATGAACAGGAACTATAAATCATATATCATTAACATAAATTTTTAAAATATAAAAATTACTAGCATTCCCCGACTCAATTTAATCGAAATATTAATTTAACCGATTACTGAAACAGTTCAATAATATCTACAAATGCAAAAAGTACTCTATGTATAAATCGATAATCCTATAGTTAATTAGCCTGTCGTCGCTTCCGTATAAAAAGCTGCTTCAAAGCAGCGCCTGCTTCAAAAAGGTGATATTTGGCACACCAATTTATACAATATATATATATATATATATATATATATATATATATATATATATATATATATATATAGATATATGTTCGAGTACGTCGATAATGTATATGAATGAAGTGAAAGCGGAAGCGTTTGTTCCTCTTCAATGGTCAAAATTTTATTGCACCCTAAACCTAGTATGTATTAAAATAAAAAGAAAAGAAGGGTAATTTAAAATAGTAGACCCGTATACATAATACACTTTTAGTGAGTTTAGATAAGGTTTATAGTGTAAAACTTTAGTAAAAATTGCAGAAGTGTATAAGGCAGGTGAAGAAAAGTTAAACAGGTACGCGCGAGGAAATATGGGACGTCACAGCTGAAGCGATATAGATATCAGTAGGCTGCGCATGATCTAAACGACATAGAATAGCTCTAGCAACCATCGTACTTTGTATTGAAGATGTTCAGCTTTTACACATCAAGAGCGCCAGTACTGCACGCGAGCATTGGGATAAACTCAATGATTGTCACCAGAAGACAACTCTGTCAAGAATCATTCATTTATATAAAAGAAAGTTTGTTAGAAGGAAGTAATATAGGCATATTACGGAGACATTACGACTAATTAACAGATTGGCAGTGCTAGGAGAATAACTCAAAGATAAATTTCAAGCGGCTGTGCTTCTAAGTAGTTTGCCTAAATCATACAGTTCAATCATCTATAGTTTAGAAAGACGTAGTGAAAATGAATTTCTCTATGCAGCTCGCCAAAAGGAAAATTAATGGATGGATACAGGAGAGGTGAAGAAAAGATACTGATGTTAATGACAAAGAACGTTCTGGACAACCGAAAAAGTTTGAAGATAATGAATTACAAGTATTATTGGACGAAAACTCAGCTTCAACGCAGAAAGAACTCGCTAATAAGTTAGAAGTCAGTGACCAAGCAGTTAGCAGACGTTTACATGCGATTTACATGGAAAGATTCATAAAGAAGGAAAGTGGATGACAAACGATTTGACCGAAAGTGCCATTATGAATCGATACAACATCGCACTGTCTTTGCTTGCCAGATAAAAAAGAAGAGTATTTTGTAACCTATTGTGACTGGTGATGAAAAGTGGATCTGCTATGACGATCCTAAGTGCACTAAGTCATGAAGGGTCCCAGGCCAACCGTCCATATCGACACCAAAACGGAACATCCACGGCCAAAACGTATTGCTGTGCATTTGGCTGCACTACCAGGTGTGCTCTACTACGAGCTGCTAGAAACGAATGAATGATTTCAAGAGAAATTCATCAACCATAGATCAGCAATCGCGAGCAATAGGTGCAAAGTCATTCTTTCCTTGTTGATAACGCTCGGCCACATATTACGAAAGCCGTTAAAAACATTCTGTTGGAGTTTGAATGGGAAATGTTGCCGCATCCAGCGAACTCACCAGACATAGCGCCTTCTGATTACCACCTTCCAGATCGACGCAGCATGACCTCGTTGATACACACTTCCGACATGTTCAAGAAGTGTGAGAATTTGTGGATTATTGAAGCGCCTCCCAACCGCTATCATTCTTTCGCCATGGTATCACCATATGGCTAGAAAGATGGGAAAATGTATTAGAAAATGACGGAAAATATTTTATGAAGCGCACGTGTATCCATTTCCATCATAAATGTCCTTTTTCGTTTAAAATGTTCGGAAATTATGTTTGCCTCCTAATACTAATACACGTGGACAATTTTTAATAGTCGCAAGAAATATAGAAATTATTAATGATACAGCCGCATTTTTAAAGAAGAAAGTAAAATTAATCGATTTAGAACCCCTACAGAATTATTTAAACATCGAAGTACTTAAAAATATAGATAATTTTTATTGTGTGAAACAACCACAATATATAGAAAATATACTAGTGAGATTCAGATTAGCAGACACAAAGATATCTAGTGATCGAAAGTGTCAGATGAGAAACCTAAAAAACAAAAAGGATAATATCGACTATAGTCAAATCTTCTTTAGTATACTAATTCCAAAGTTGGATACAACTATTCAAATGAGCTGGCTTAGTACTATTAGTTTAAGGTGTCTACTTTGAATTCATATTAAACATAATCTAAGACTCCATCTAATGCCTGCTAGTCGAACTGATTGCTGAGAACACTAACTGCAAACGCACACAGTACTACTTTATTACGCGCACTGCATCTAGAGTCGATGCCAAAATCGGTTTATTATTACTACAAAATTATAAGAGGCCACTTTAGCCCTTGAAGATGAACCATAACAAAGAATAAATTTTATTTCTATTATTTTTAATTTTTAATCTAATTTTATTTCATTTTTTTAGTAAGTATTGTAGTATTTATATAGTAAGTATGACTGTCATTATTTTAATATAATATATTATAGTATAAAGACTATAAAACCGATAAGAATATTTAATAATATAACTTTTAATAAATATAAATAAATAGAAATTTATTGACGAAAGTAAAATGATTTTCAACGAAAAAAACATAGCCTATGCTTATCCGAAGATGAATCAGAATATATATTTCGAATTTGAGAACAATCGGTTGAGTAGTGCTTTTGTTAATCGTGTATAAACAAAAACAAGCTTTGTCTCTATAAATTAGTATGATATGATATGATATGATACGATGATATGGTATGATATCAAACTCAACAATGTACTCGTTACAATATTTTCAATAACCTTCTGCTTCATACATTTAAGATTAATTTTAAACATTTTTTAAATATGATCACCAAAAACAAAATAAATTACTTTATACAATCATAACTTTTATATCGATTTCTGAACAACTAAAAAAATCTTGAAATCCTAAGACTACTGTGGTATCGAAATACTGCATCGTATACAATTGATCAGGTTTTTCAACCTCAGTTTCGACAACACAATAGCCTGCGGCATCCCTGGCCCGAGGTGTGTTCAAAAAGTAACAAGAATTTTTACATTTCGCGGGTTGGGAGAATCTGCCTGTATAAAATTTTTTTATCATGTTGATACGCATGCCGCTAAAGTACGATAAAATTTTTAGCAATATTCATTGCTTACTTTGTAACTGGCAGCTGTTAACGTTAGACGTGTTTTTTGAGCTCGGCGATTTTCGTTTGTGAAAAAAAAATGGGGCAAAGAATTTGTACTCAATTTTGCGTAGAAAATGAAATAAAGTGTAATGAAGTTTGTAAAATGTTAATAAAGGCATATGGTCAGTCTGCTATGAGTAAAGCAAGGACATAAGAGTAGTATAAGCGTTTCCAAGATAGCTGCGAAAACGTTGAAGATGACGAACGACCCGGACGCCCAAGCACATCAACAACCGAAGAAAACGTGAAAAAAATAAAAGAAATAGCTACGAACGCCCACCGAATCACAATCATAGAAGTCGCTGAGAATAATGGCATATGAGTTGACTCATGTCATGCAATTTTTTCGGACGTTTTGGATATGAAACGTGAGGCAGCAAAATTTGTTCCAAAATTGTTGTATTTCGAACAAAAACAGCGGCGAATGGAAGTTGCTCAGGAGACGCTAAATGAAGTTAATAACGATGCAGAACTACTAAAACGTGTTATAACAGGTGACGATTGTTTTTGTTAAGTTTACGGATATGATGTCGAAACTAAGGCTCAATCGTCCCAGTGGAGGTATTCTGGATCGCCAAGACCGAAAAAAGCTCGAAAGGTGCGGTGGAATGTGAAGGTTATGCTCAATGCGTTCTTCAATTTTAATGGCATATTACATCATGAATTTTTGTCACAAGGTTAAACAATCAATAATAAGTACTACCTACAAGTTCAACGTCGTTTGCGTGAAGCAATTTGAAAAAACGCCCGGATTTGTGGCAAAACTACTCATGGTTTTTGCACCACGATAATGTACCTGCTCACACTTCATTGCTCGTGAACTTTTGGCCAACAACAAAACTTTAGCGATGCCTTAGCGTCCATATTCGCCAGATATGTGACTTTTTTCTATTTCCAAAAATAAAGGGAAAATTCAAAGGCTGTCGTTTTACAAGCATAGATGACATTAAAAGCAAATTGCAGAAAGAGTTAAAAGCTATTACAAAGATCGAGTTCTAAAAGTGTTTCGGGGATTGAAAAAAGCGTTGGCACAAGTGCATTATATCTGAGGGGTATTACTTTGAAGGATATAAAATTGATATTGATGCATAAATAAATATTTGTTTCATAAAACGAAAATTCTCGTTATTTTTTTAACACACTTCGTATATCAAAAATTCGCACCGTGTTATAACAAAGTTGACCTCGCTTTGAGACTCCTTTCAGAGGACCTACCCGTTATATCCAACTACGTTTTCACACAGAAATAGATGAATTGAATGAGTGCAAGAACGAGAAAGAGAGAGGAAGAGGGCGAAAGAGAGAGAAATTCTTATACATTTTAATGTCCTCTTTTATATTTCCGTCGTCGCGTTCAATTGTATCATTCTCCTCATCCACAGATATGCGATTACGCAGATAAGGGAGAGATTTGTGGCCACCGTAATGGACTCCTGTTTCTCTCTCTCTCTCTCTCTCTTTCTCTCTGTCTTCTTCTCTCGTGGACATGGAAGGAGCATACAGCTACAGCTGGCTTTCAGGTGGAGATTGCGTTTTGACGTCTGATAGATTCATGGTTATTGGAACCAGAGTAGCTCCTATTACATCAGAGGACCGCGTGTACGGAGTTTGCAGAGTAGTACGATGGATGAAAAGGGGAGGAAAGGCAGCCCAAGTGCCGCGGGGCAACCAACTTATCGCCCCGGGGCAACGTAAATCACTGCGAGAGGGGAGGGTACCGCGCCCGCAGACTCTCACACGCGATCCGTTTCCAGCGATGTGTTTTTGCTGTGTCGACAGACTTGATGCTCCCTCTCCCCTCCACCACGCTTACGAATCCCCTTAGCGTTTCTTACGTATGGCAAGTTAGGCGACTTTTGGAATTGTAGTAAGGGTGAAGTTTTGAGAGCTTTGAGTGGTGTATACCTTTGAGAATTAATGATTTACGTAATAACGTCAGCATACAGGGAGATTTATTTGCTCCGGTATTTATATACAAAGATCAGGGAAAAAATGTTACGCTTTGATAATTCTAATTTCCCGGGATTATTTTTCTCGTTTTTGTACACTTCAATCGTATGATAGGAAACTAAGAATTAGGAACTAGCTTTGTTCAATTAGGATTCACTTTTGCGATAGCGTATAATTTATCACTTATTGAAAATTGTTATTCCCAGTTGTGACTAAACAATTTGTGTTATAGATACGAATAAAAATATCGCATTAACTTTGAAATAGTGTTGTGTTTCAAATAAATAGTTTCGTTTGTATTAATTATATAATGGTAAATGTTTTATTTCATATGCAGTACACTAGTTTATAGATATATAAATAGATATATACTAGAATATTTATAAGAATAGCATTTATTTTAATTATTGAATTATTTTCAAATTGTTAATTCTGGTCTGCACTAGAACTACTCCTATAAGTACTCATATTTAGTTCATTTAAAGATGGTACAACAAAAAGATAAAAAAATGTGTTAACAAACGCATTTATAATCTATAAACAAAGTATTATGAATTAAGTTTCTTCTTTTCGCCCCAATCTTTTGCATTAGATAAAGCTGCCCATAATGCACTGTGGAATTGAGATTCAGAGATGGGATCTCCATTACCATTTCTATGATAATTTAAAGCTGTTTCTATAAAAATATGTTAATGTTAAATTTTTATTCAATGTGAAAAGGAATAAAACATAATTTGTTGTTATTCAAATAAATAGTCTTCTTTATATTAATTATATAATGGTAAATGTTTCATTTTTATATCCAGTACACTAGTTTAATGAGATGAAAATAAATGTAACAGTAGTTAATAATTTTAGCCTAATGAGATACAAAACTATATTATACAAAGATTTAGAAAATATAAATAGTTTGTGTGGGCACGCTCTAAGTACGCTACACTCGGGCTGAACTCCGGACTTCTCTGTAGTCGCTGACCGATGTCATTTTCCAAAGAAAAGTGCAATAAAATTCAGGTAGTGCAGCTGCATCCTCTATTTACTATATACTAGTTTATTATGGGACTGCCGTTGAATACTCTACCACTTTTCTCAACGACATGCAATGCTGATGGATTTTATATAATTAAGACGCATTTTTCGCTTAATATTTTTTATTTAATTTTTCCTAGTGACTTGGTCATCATATCGGCAATCGTTTCTTCTGTTGGGCAGTACTGATATTCTATTATATTGTTATCTTTAAGATCCTTTAAAAAATTATATTTGGTATCAATGTGTTTGGTACGATTACTAAATTTTTTATTGTCGATAAAATTTAAGCAGCTCTGATTATCCTCATATATTAAAATACTATCTGAATTTTTAATTTTGAAATCGTTGCCCACGTGGCGAATCTATACTCTTTCTTGCGCTGCATCTGGGAAAGCAACGTACTCGGCTTCTGTGGACGATAGTGAAATACATGTTTGCTTGCGACAACTCCAACTGATTGGCAAGCCGTAAAACTTAAATAAGTAACCACTATTAGATTTTCTGCCGGAGTAATTTTCGGCCCTATCTGCATCCGCATAGCCAATTAATCTAGGAAAGCTGTACTTATCACCAAGCTACAGTTAATATTTCTTAGTTCCTTTTCAATATCGAGCGATTCTCTTTACTTCATTCCAATTAGCTTGAGTAGGAGGATGATTATATTGACTAAATATCGCTACGCTTGCTACGATGTCCGGTCTTGAATTCACAGCTACGTATAATGAAGAGCCTGTTAATTGCTGATATTTCTCCTTTTTCGGCATTGGTTTAACGTTTCTAGATTTTGTATATCCTTGATCTAGTGGAATTGGAGAAATTTTTGCATCCTGCAAACTGAACCTTTTTAACATTTGTTCAATGTATTATGGCTGTTTGATACAAAAAAGTCTATATTTATTTTTTCTTATTTCAATACCTAAGTAAAACTTAAGTAAGCCTAAATCTTGTAGCTGAAATTTTTTGTTTAAAAATTCTGCGGCGTGATTAATTTTTGCAATATCTGATTCTGCTATTAAAAAATCATATACACAAACTATTAAAAATATCGTTTCCTGTTTTGTTATTTTAACGTATAGACAAAGCTCGGCTTTAGCTTGTATGAATCCGTATTCATTGAAGCAAGCATTTAATCTGCTATTCCATATGTTTGCAGCTTGCTTAAAGCCGTATATGCCCTTCCTGAATTTGTAGACCATACCTTGTTTTTTTATATATCCATCAGGTTGTTGCTTATAAATATCTTCGGAAAGATCGCCATTTAAAAAAGCAGTATTAGCATCAAAATGCTTGATGATCATGTTTTTATTACGTGCTATAATAAGAGTACGAAACGTAGTCTGCCTTACTACAGGCGCAAAAACATCGTCGTAGTTGATGCCGTAATTATGTGAAAACCCGCGGGCAATAAGACGAGTTTTATACAATTCAATTTTTCCTTTCGGCATGTCTTTTCGCCTAAGAAACCCATTTGCATGAAATTATTTCCCTGTCACTAGATTTAGGGATAATGATCCACGTTTTATTTTGTTTAAAGCGATCATTTCCTCGTCCATAGTCTTTTTGCACATGTCCTTATCAGGCCTTGACAATGCTTCCTTAATGTTTCTGGGATCCGATTTTCTTTTCGCCATATTTATTACACACATGTACCTGTCCGACCGCAAGCCCCAATTTGAACTTTCCAAGCACCTTGGTTCTATTTTTAGCGACATTGTCGACACACCTTCTGCTTCATCGAGGTCTTCAAAACTGTCGAAAAATTCTTGACGATCTTGATCTTCATCGACCATTCTTTTCTTACTTCAAACATTGCTGCTATCTCTATCTGTACATTCAATACTATTTAAATAGTTTAAAGAATACTACCGAATAAAGGGCAGTATACTGTACGCAGATTCCTTCGTTTTTGAGGTAGGCTTGTAATTCATCGTTTACATACTCCTTACCTCGGCCGGAGCGGATTACCTTAGAGAGTTCATTGCGCTGTGTTTTGACCATTCGAACGAATTGTTTCAGAAAACTAGATGTTTCATTTTCTTGACACATCAGGTACACAATCGTATACTTGGAGTAGGCATCAATTACGGTCAGCATATACGTCTCGCCACTCGGAGTAGATATTTATATCTTTCCGCAAACATCTGTGTGAATAAGATCAAGAGGCCCCTTCGATCTACTCATAGATTCTTTAGAAAAACTTTACGAGACATTTATCCCTTTACACAATACTCCCAGATTTCACGTTTTTTGCAGTCTTTCACTTTAATATCCGTAGCGAGATCTTTTTCGAAGACTGTATCATTCGTCATATGAACATTTTCAACTACCTTTAGTTTATAAAGCCCCGATGATCCGATAGCTACAGCTTGTAAATTTCCGTTTTTAGAATTCGTTTTCTTCAAATAAAACTTTATAGTCATCTTCAATTAATTTTCTCATCGATAATAAATTTTAACTTAATCCAAGTACATACAACGCATTTACTTTTACATCAAAAATTTTATTATTACCAAATCTACACTTTATGGTAATAGTACCTTTTTCAATCACGTCTTTACGATTTTCGTTGTCTACGAGACGAATATACCCTTTTTCTGTTGAGTCAAAATTTTTACAGAAAAATTTATTCTGCACCATATGATTCATTGCTCCAGAATCATTATCCAACTTCCGTTCGTTTCACGTATATCCTTTGCACTCAGGCAAGCTTCGCTATATATCACTTGGCAATTGACTTCTATAAGTACATTATTTGTTACTATATTGACGTTTCCCTTTTAGTTTTCCATAACTTATACTTGAAACATTCAATCTTCTGGTGTCCTTTTTTTAGAGAAAAAACAAATCATATTTTTTGTATGTGATCCAGGCTTTCCTTTGTGAACTGTTTTAAATATTATTTCATTGGTTGTACACTGTCTTATACTATCTACTACTTTGTGGCGCTTAAATTGGTCAATTAATTTTCCCTTAATAAACTGACTGGTGATATCTTCTTCGGTCTACTTTCAAGTACAGTTACTAAAGTATCACATGATTGCAGTAAACTACCGAGTGGCAGTGATGCAATTAAATTATTAGGCAGGTCTTGTCCGAGAGCTGATAATTTACTTACTTTTTTCGTAAATTTATTTATGTGTGCTTCCATATCATCAGCTTTTCCTAATACTATATGGCATAAACTTTTTAACAAAAAAACTTTGCTTGTTAAAGTAGATTTTTTATGATAATCACATAGAGCACTCAATGTATCCTTTAGTGGCTTGGCGTTTCCAATAAGCATAAGCTGATCTTTGACCAGTAAACGAATTCTCGCACGCGCCTTGTTATCATTTTTAGCACACGCACTGATAGCATAATTATCTATAGATTCTCGCTTTTCATCTTTAATAACTTCCCATAGATTATCTTCAATAAGCCCAAGATCTAACTTATAGCTCCAGACGGAATAATTATCTCCATTTAACTTTGGAATCGAAAAACGGTACGCAGAAATTTCTGTCATTTTTCTTTATGCTGATAAACTCACTATTCACTTAACAAAAATAACTGTGTATTTACTTTTCTTTTAAACGCCTATTTTTCAACTCGGGACTGGGCCTATAACCTGTTGTGTTTCAAATAAATATATTTGTTTATATTAATTATATAATGGTATATGTTTTATTTTATATGCAGTGCACTAATTTAATGAAATGGAAACTAATGTAACAGTAGTTAATAATTTAAGTGTAATGAAATACAAAAACATATTATACAAAGATTTAGAAAATATAAATACTTTGTGTGGGCACGCTCTAAGAAGGTTACACTCAGACTGAACTCCGGACTTCGCTGTAGTCACTGACCGATGTCCTTTTTGCAAAAGAGGGCGCAATAAAGCTCAGGTAATGCAGCTGCATTCTCTATTTACTATCTACTCGTTTATTATGGGACTGTCGTTGAATACTCCAAAGAATAGTAGATTGGTTTTACATTAATAAAGCATTTAAGAAAAGTTATGCTCACATAAGTTTGTAATAAAACTTTGAAAATATTACATAGAAAATGTTTAATGCAATTAAAAATTGAATTTAATTACTAATACGCATATTCTTGAAATATATTTAATTTAATAAATCATTCAATAAGATGATGAAAAAGAAGACTACTTGTTATTTAAAATAATGTAGGCATATTTATTTTACTTACATTCCAATATATAATAGAAAAGCTAAGAAGCATTGACTATCTGATATGATAAATATGCAATGCAAATAATCAACCTTATGTTATATGCATCGATTTTCTAAATTTATTAATGTAATTAAATAATGGATCGTTTGATTTTGCTTTACTTTGAAATAGTTAAAAAGTGGTCTAGATAGAAATGTGCACACGTGTTTGAGCACACTATGTTGTTTAGCAAACGAATAATCAAAATTATTATACTAGGCATGTCTGATAAATTTAATTCAGTTAACCGACGTGATGTATTTATAGTGAGCAAAGTTAATCACAATATTTTTTTCTACCTCCTCTTCTTCGCTTCCCCCACTCACTCTCGCCCTCTATCTTGCTCTATCTATCTCTCTTCCTTTCTCTTGAACTCGTTCCTTTCGAAGCTCACAGCAGGCCCCTACTTTTCTCGTGGGATTCCATGCTTTCCCCTTATGCCCCTGTTTGCCTATAGAAACTTGAACGCGCCCACGTTACTGTCGGTGAAGGCCTACGTGACATTGACGAAGTGCGGATAGCGTGGATGGCTTTTTGGTGGAAAGGGCGCGAAACGTCGCTAATGTCGTAACCGAGTGTCATCGTGTGCACTGGCGCACCCACTCCTTTCTCGTGTGCGACAGCAGTGTCCCGCGAATCTAGAAAGGCAAAGGATGAGAAAGACACGGAAGTTCTGGGAAAGAAGGGGAAGGGACACAGAAGCTATAAGATAGAGAGAAACGAAAGATACGACTGGAGAAGAAAGGATGACAAGAGATAGAGGGCCTCACTTATCTTCGCTCTAATATAAATTTCCTATATGGATCGACCCGGCAAGATAGTATAAGAAAGACTCACAATCAGACAACCAGAGAAAGAGAGAGAAAGAGAGAGAGAGAGAGAGAGAGAGAGAGAGAGATCAACATTGGAATACCTGAGTTATTCTAGAGTTTTTGTTATGGGGAATGGAAATATATAGTGAATCCATTCAAGTATTTGCTCTCTCTCTCTTTCTCTCTCACACACACACACACAGTCGACATTTTTTAATGTTGCTTTACTGTAATTCTAAATATTTTTACTTCTTCGTTTTTCAAATAATAGACTTCATTTGAGGAAACCTATATCATTTTACTAAAAATAAAAAATCATGAAGTTAGGACCTCTGATAAGTATTTTTATTTATTTAATGTTATCGTACTTGTTATTATTGATTCAAGATTAACAAATAATTTATGAGCATTTTCTTATTGGACAAAAAGATTGTAAGTAAAGTAAGGAGTCTCATGTCTTGCAGTAAATTAAATTGTAACTAAATCTAATGAAGAGCACAAGACATAATTTACAAAAAAAGCAAAATCAGTTTTTAAAAGAAAAAGATTTGAATTTGTGAAGGATTTTAGGTTTAAAGTAGAATATCTTTACTCATTTATGATAGTCAGCATTGAAATGGTTATATTATTAGATATGGCCGTTATATATACCCATATTATATACTGTATTATTATAAATGTCTATTGTTTAATTAAATTATAAACTTAATAAATAATTCCTTATTTGTTGTCGCAAGACTAGAATAATTAATAGAATACAGTTATAGGTAAAATCGCTATAGAATCTGATAACGGTTTCATAAAAAAACTTAACAAGATCCTATAAGAAAATTGAAATTATGATTATTAACTTCATAATAAATAATTTGATAATAAAATGATAATCTAAGTAAAAAATAAAACAAAATTATCTGATTTAACTACATCATCACGATTTGTGCATCCCTCAAAGCTTATTACGCTCTCGAGACACAATAAAATGATACTGCTGGGCTCATTTTATGTCGCCCCTCTGCAATCCCGTATCGATTAAAAAAAATTGATTAATTTTTCGCATCTCTGCTCATGATCCAGCTTCTGCGGAAGAAAGAAACATTCCTATGGGAAACCTGACTCCCCCTCCTCTCACTCTCTCTCACCCCTACCACTCGTAACTGTTCTTTTTCTAAACAAAACATCGAGCTCCCACACGAACTTTACCAAGTCCCGAAGGGTCTCCAGTGGGCTAACAGGATCGGGGACTCCCCGAACTATATTCCTCCGCGCAAAAACCAATCGTGACACCTTCCCGCAACAATAATAAACGGCGAGTTTAGCCGGCGTTCCCATACGACAGAAAGAGGGAGGATGATCCGGCGGTCTTCCAGTCTGCTTTTATTGGCCATAAAAGTAATAATGCGCTGTGCCTTTGAATTCTATGCGCCAGTCGAGCTATCGGTTCTACGACAAAACGATACAAATGCGTGATTCATATCGCCCCCCATGTGCGACTTCTTTTCGTCTTCTTTGCGGTCTCATACTGCCTCCTGCCGCTACACTTTACAGGAAGCGCTGTGCGGAGGAGGCTGGTTGCCGGTCCAGCAGCTTTTCAATGGCCGATTCTGATTTCTACGAAATACACTCAATCGGTTCCGGCCACTGAAATCACGTTCGCTCTCCGGAGAGAGTTCGAAAAAGTAGAGAAATAAAATTAAATTGACGTTAGATATGGAGCATGACTGTGGTCCTTTCGGAGTATGCTCGAGCTACTTGGAATACGAAATTGTTTTATATAACTAGTGCGGTATTCATTTTCTGAAAGGTTTCTCGCTGAATCTCATATATTTTTTAATATTTAAGTTTTACAATATCAACTACCTTCGGTTTATTTTTCATTTCACAATATGTTCAGATGAAAAAAGAAAAAAAATAATAATAATAAATACGTACACACATAACAAAAATGTATATCACCTTCCAGATAGTTAATAAATTACACGAAGTTCGATCCTTAGTAACTACGTAAAGAAATACGATGGTGGATTGATAAATTCCCGGCCTGACCAAGAAAAACAACGTTTTTAAGAATTTTTTTTATTTCTCAACATAATCTCCTCCAAGGCCGATACATTTCTCATAGCGGTGTTCTAGTCTAGTAATGCCATCTCTATAGACTGATTCGTCAAGCTCCTCCAAATACCCATTTACAGGTTCGATTATTTCTTCATTATCCCAAAGTTCTTACAGCTAAGCCAGTTTTTGAGGTTAGGAAATAGATAATAGTCACTCGGGGTTATGTTTGGAGAGTAGGGAGGGTACGGCATCAATTTAAACTTCAGATCGTTGATTTTAGCCATCGCAACAATTGACGTGTACGCTGGTGCCTTATCGTCATGAAACAAGATTTTTTTCTTCGCCAAATGAGGTCATTTAATTTTCACTTCGTGGCTCAAACGTTGCAATAAGTCTGCGTAGTATTGATCAATGATAGTTTTATCCTTTTCAAGGTAATCAATTTATATAATATCTATTGCATCCCAAAAAACAGTAGCCATAACCTTGTTCGGCGCAAAAATTGTTTTTGCCTTCTTTGGAGTTGGTTCCCCTGGTCCAATCCACTGTTTAGACTGTTGCTTGCTTTCAGGAGTGTAGAGGTGGACCCAAGTTTCGTCAACGATTAGGAATCGACGCAAAAATTCGCTTAGGTTACGCTTATACAACGCCAAATTGGCGGTGGAAATGTTTTTCGAATCAATTGTTGGTCGAAATAAACGGGGCACCCATCTTGCACAGAGCTTTTCCATATACAAATATTGGTATGAAATATTTTGTACATCTCGAAAAAAGTTAAGTTTTTGTTAGCTAATAATATTCGCTCATCTTCCATAAAAGATTTTGATTCCGATGATGATTTTGCCTCATTGGATAACTCAATGGTGAATTCAACATTCAAATCGATGCACGAAGACAGTGTTAAAACCAATATTTTAGATCAAAGCCGCAGTAAATTCGATAACATATATGGAGTAAGATATATTGGAGGAGCATACATACTTGGCGATTCTGAAATTTAATTTGATGATAGTAAAATAAAAATGAAAGATTTAAATTATCCTTAAAGTAATGGACTAATGGAGCTACTCATAAAAGAAGAACCAGAAGACACATTGATTCAGTTCAGCAGATCCTGAGAATTATCACGGTATTCTGGAAGCAACAAGTGCTCATGGGAAAAAACATAGCAAAGATGGATCTATACGCTCATCGAAGAGTCGAAAATATTTCAACACCATTGCACCGATGTTTTGCAACAGTGCTAGTCGTACAAAAAAAGGGAGAAGGAGGTCTCTTACCTAAATATAAAATAGCCAAGAAAGATTCTTCAATAGAGTTAGTATACTGGGATGATCCGAATGAGCTTGTTGAGAAACTAAGATTACTAAGTGCGGAATAATCAGCTGGAAATATCAATCACGTCAATGAAATTCTATCCATTATTAAAGAATTACACGAAATAAGATGCGTATATTGATACGTTCATAGACGATTTAATCAGTAGCAACATGAGTCTTGACGTGTTTGGAAGAACGTTAGAGGTCTCGAAAGGGAGTCGAGATCCTCCAGGTATTAGCTTCAATACTACATTGGATGGAAAATATGATATCGAAAGTAAACGACTTTGTAATATTGGGGAAGCTACAGAAGAAAATGACCCAATTAGCGTGGAAATGTTGAATGTAACACTAAAGACACAAGTAGATGTGTTATCATTTGAAATTATGAATTGGTTAAATACGTTCAAAATTTGAGCAAAGGTATGAAGGTATTCGCTTGTCCATAGAAGCAAAACTGGGGGATCTTATTAAAAAATATAATAATTTGAAAGAGAACGTAACGGAACTGGTTAAAAACACAAATAATATTATAAAAGAAATTGAAAAAAAATATGCATCGCGAAAAAGTGGTTGAAGAGTTATGAAAGAATTGTGAAAAGCACAAACCAGCACGTCGTAGATATAAGCGAAGAGAATATTATATACATACAATAGATGAGACATGACAGGCTGATCTTGTAGAAGTGATTCCTTACTCGAAGGAGAATAAAGGTTTTCGTTAGTTACTCACTGTCATTGATATATTTTCAAAATTTGCATGGGCCATTCAAGTAAGGCCAAAGAGATGGATGGATATCCTACCAGATTTACTCGAAGTTTATATTTCAAGAAAGCATGGAACAATTCATTATTGGATTGATTATTAATTGATTAATAAATTTATTGATTAAGCCTTCAAATGTAATCAAAAGAAATGCAAAATAGATAAAGAAGCATTTTCCAATCGAAAATATGACTATGAAAAAAGCATAATACAAAGTAGGAGATAATGTACGAATAAGTAAAATAAAAAATACTTTTGAAAAAGGATATACACCAAACTGGTCAACTGAAATTTTTACAATAACAAAAGTTATAAAGGATAATCCAATAATCTATCACATTAAAGATTATTATGATAAACCTATCTCTGGTGGCTTTTATGAGAATGAAATTCAAAAAACTAAGTATCTTGAAATTTATCTAGTTGAAAAAGTATTAAAGAAGAGTGGTAATCGCGTATATTTAAAGTGGCTAGTATTCAGTAGTGAACATAATAGTTGGATGGAGAAAAATGAAGTTTTCTAATTTAATTATGTTATAAGTCAAATTAATAAATAATAATAATTTATGTAAGAATAGGTTTAAGGACATTAGTTTTTTATTAAATAAGAAAACAACATTGCAATCTTTTTATAATCTGATTTATTTATGTAATTATTATACATACATGTATATCATTCTCATTCGACAAATAAATGATTTTTTTAACATGAAATATATTTATTAACTTCTTTCTTAAGAAGTACATGTATCAAATTTAAAACAACTCCGCCTTGATAAAGTAAAAATAAATATCGTTTATTTGCAGTATTTGCTAGATTTGCGAAAAATTCTTGGTCCTTTAATATTGCTGACAATATCTTTTATGGTAAAAATATTTGAAAACTATCGTCAAGTTCTGCTACAATTTTTGCACCATATCGAGTGTTGACTAGTTTGAGAGCGGTCGCCATATACTACCTATTTTTCTCCAACTCTGTACATTTCATCCCCGGCAGGAACTCGTTCTCGGCAATCTTATTCAGAGTAGCTAGATACATTCTATATAACAAAAATATGAATAAATTAAAATCATTAATATAATTCATTGTTTATTCTTTTGTAGAGAATATAAACTTCAATTTTACCTTGAGCATTAGGTGAGTCTTGTTTTCTTTCGAGGAGGCAAGTAATTTCGTTCGACTTCTTCAACTGCTCGAATGAGCTATTCATCATCATCGGCCTGTTCATATAGCTTATTCCCCACTTCAACTTTTTCCCTTTCTATTGAGCTCATCCCCTCCAGCATTGTCAAAATTTCATCAAGATCCCATTCGTTCATTATTTCAAGTGATATATCATATTCAATGATGATTGGTTCGCCTTCATTGCCATTCAATGATGATAGCTTCACCTCCTCCCGTGTCACTCTATTTTCATTCATTTTTATATTTCCCCTCTATTCATCTACATGCACCTGTTCACAGGTTACTCTAGATTCATTACTTATTTCATGTCTGAGCTCTCCTACATCATCATTTATCACCACTCCGACTGCTCTTTCATTATTTTCTATGTAAGTGTTCTTTATCTCTATGTCTTCCTCTTTTGGATGATTTGCTTCGTTTAATATTTCCCTCTCTATAGTAAGAATCTTTTATCATCATATGGACTTTTTTCTGTTTTTCAGTATATATTACATATAATTTAGAAGGCATGTTGCATTGCTCACGATGTATAATGAAGAGGTCATCAAGACATTTTCGATAATCTTCAAATGTAATTGTCTTCTTTACAACATTCGATTTTATACCTTCAGCTTTTTGTACTATTTCTCCTCCATCTACTAAAATACTATACATTTTGCTCTGTAAAGCAATAAATTCCATCATAATTTTTCCATTACATTCATCCTTCATTAATCCTGGTATTTTTTTATTTGATCGAGGTATACCATACGGATTATTTTCATTATAGTCAGAAGTATCAAATGTGTGAATATTTTCTTTCATAATTTTATACATATTAATGTCTTCCACTTCGTATATCAAACTGTCGGTGTCAGTATATAGTAGGTTACACTTTTCTCCCATTCGCTTTTTCATATAAGAATAGTGAAAATCATAAACTAGTGTCTTTGATAAGTCCAGAATGCAAAGACCAACGTATATAGGCTTTTTAATTGTAATACTTGTATTTTTGAGCTGTATAGAAACCAAATTTTCATCAAAAATTTCACAGCTATGAAAATTGTGTAAAGATATACGTGCTTCTGCTTCATATCGACCAGTAAATTTATTCTCTAATCGAACATCCCCACGAGATATTTCTTTATCGATGCACTTTCCATAAACTGTATTAATTAAAAGTTTGTAAAAGAGTTTTTCAAATTCATTCTTTGCCTGTTTCCTCTTTTCTGTATTAAACTCTATATATGGTTTCAGCCACGGTTTTTGCTCAAAACTCAAAATTCTATATAGCTTTTTTAGCCAACGACCATTATCCAGTGCATATTTGAGTGCTCGGTAGTGAATAACATATCTCTTCTTTTCGTCCAAAGTAGTGTAAAGTTTCATCTGCGTTGAGCCTGGAGGTGTATGTTAATCTGCACGGAAAGGTACATCACGATGATCGTCCTGAATTTCCCTCAGCATAATCTAAATATACCTCAGCAATATAGCCTATATCTGAATCTGCTAGAGTATTAAAAAGTCTGGATTGGATTCATAGTTAATCCATTTAAATTTTCTCGTTGGCAGATTTTGTGCCATTGCTCATCCATATAAATTATTAATATCATAATATAAAAGTGTTTTCTTTTTCTTGTTTTTATCATATGACGAACTCATGTATGGATTATTTGCCTTCGCATATCGATTACAGCACCAGCTTATTCCTCCTCGAATGCCTGATTCG
This sequence comes from Sycobia sp. Sy_11, assembly GCA_018907035.1. Classification (NCBI taxonomy): domain Eukaryota; kingdom Metazoa; phylum Arthropoda; class Insecta; order Hymenoptera; family Epichrysomallidae; genus Sycobia; species Sycobia sp. Sy_11. The sequence goes on along the minus strand of JACCIC010000327.1, from coordinate 95,007 downwards.
ATGAATAATAACATATCAATATCTGTTAGAAATTCTAATTCAACTTTCATCATTTTAAGAGCGGTTGCATATGTCAATCCGGGAGTTGTGTAAAAGGGAGCAGGGCATAAGTCGTAGACTTTAACAGATGTTTCTCGAAAACTTTCAAAGACATCAGCTAACAGTAAAGCATCTGTTTTTCGGAATATTGTTCTAAAGTTGTGATATTGAATCTATTCCATACTTGAACAGCATGCATGTAGTCTTCAACGGTAATATGTGAATTGGTTAATTGGTTGTAAAATTCGTCTTTCTCTGGCAGTTTTGTACAGGTTAATTTATCTAATCCATCTACAAAATCGTATGGAAATATACATTTTCACCTAAGAAGATGAATATTTTCATTTGAAAATTCATCTAATTCAAAGTCCTTTAAAGATGATGGTACATTATGTAGATATGATACCAATTTTTCTAAAGATGGTGGTAAAAATCGCCGTGAATCAATAAATCTAAAATTCACATCACAGCCATCCACGAACTTTGTGAATGAAATATACTTTTCTTTGCTGTGGGGTATTAGAGAAATTCGACCATTCATCAACGAAGACGTACGAATTTCTTTTAAAATAAAGTGTGTGTCATAATTAAGATTAATCAATTTCTCACCATTTTTCTGTAAAGCAAACTGTAATATGAAATCAGAATTTACTTTGATTGCACTAAATTCTTCTAAGCATACTTTCACCTTATTTTCAAAGATCTTTTCTGCGTCAGTTAAGAAGCTAAGGATATCTACATAATTCAAATTTACAACTACACCAGACCTAATTCCCTTTCTAAACGCAGATTGGACGTCACACAATTCCACCTTAGCTTCTGTCTCGCCAGAGTTTAAACTTCGTCCATGATGAAAGTAGCATTCAAGTCCTGCTTGTATAGAAGATGTTAGCAAAACAAGTGGAATACTTTTGCTTTTTTCTTCGAGAAAAAGTAAAGTCTTCCATTTTTTCCCTCGCTTCCTTCATGAATAAATCAGCCATAACCAGCCAATAACGAATATCATCTTTACTGCACATGTGCAGAGTTTCTAAAATTCCAGGGTAAAGTTGCACAAGACGTTCGATAGATGCAAATAAAAAATAATAAATATTTTTTTATCGGTCTTACAGTCAAATCAATTCAATCTAAAAATAAAAATAAAAATAAAAATAAAAATAAAATAAAAAGTAAAAAATAAAAATTACATTAAAAATTAAATTAAAATTATAATGACAGTCAAACTGCCCTTGTTTACATTCACCCCCGTAGACTAATCTGAATATAAAATATTAGCTGAAAAAAATTCTTTGTTAGTAAAGTGCAGTCTGACTGTCCCTAACACCCTTACCTAATTGAAGATCTGCCCAACGTTTCGAGCTCGCTACGGCTTCTATTCAGGGACTAAACTAAACCTTATATTCTAATCTAATTTTAATATTTTAATATTAATTCTAATATTCTAATCTAATGTTCATAAATTCTTTTTTCCAAATATCTACCTGTTTGTCCAATATAGTATTTATCACAATCCATGTAATTAATCTTGTAAACAATTCCTAATTTTAAGCATAAATCATCCCTATCTTTGCAATTATTAAACAATCTACTCAAATTATTGTTATTCTTCAAGAAAATTTGAATGTTATATTTCCGAAAATTTCTTTTAATTCTTTCAGACAATCCTCTAACTTTTATTAATAATGGCTAACCAATTCAATTTATTAATAGATTAATTGCTGAGAGATTGTTTGACATTTATAATACCAAAAATAGACATAGTGCAGAAGTTAATGTTAACGGAGGAAAAATTATTGTCGTGCCATATGTTAGAGGATTGTCTGAAAGAATTAAAAGAAATTTCGGAAATATAACATTCAAATTTTAATTAAGAATAGCAATAATTTGAGTAGATTGTTTAATAATTGCAAAGATAGGGATGATTTATGCTTAAAATCAGGAGTTGTTTACAAGATTAATTGCATGGATTGTGATAAATACTATATTGGACAAACAGGTAGATATTTAAAAAAGAGAATTTATGAACATAAATATAATTTACGTAGCTCACATATTACTTCCGGTTTAAAAGAGCATTGTTTAACGTTTTTACATTCTTTTGATTTTGTGAATGTGGATATTTTGGAACATGGTATTAATAATAAGTATAAAAGGGAGAGTCTTGAAAGTATTCACATTTTCAGGAATCGAAGTAATGTGAATTTAAAGTTAGAGTCTGGTAAATTGGACAGTGTTTATCATTCTTTATTAAATTGATTGGTTTTGAACAATTTGTGTAGAGGGGGAGTTTATATTTAATTTACTAAATTTGGTGGTAGGGATGGGTATATATAGATTAGAATATAAGATTTAGTTTAGTCCCTGAATAGGAGACGTAGCGAGCTCGAAACGTTGGGCTGATCTTCAATTAGGTAAGGGTGTTGGGGACAGTCAAACTGCACTTTACTAACAAAGAATTTTTTTCAGCTAATATCTTATTTGCAGATTAGTCTACGGGGATGAATGTAAATAAGGACAATCTGACTGTCATTATAATTTTAATTTAATTTTTATTTTAATTTTTACTTTTTACTTTTTATTTTATTTTTATTTTTATTTTTATTTTTATTTTTATTTTTATTTTTATTTTTATTTTTATTTTTATTTTTAGATTGAATTGATTGGAATGTAAGACCAATAAAAAAAATTTATTAATTTGTATATGGGTAGTCGACATAAGTACAATTAAGATGCAATTAAAGCCATTTTCATTTTTACGTTTACGGTTAAACTAGTAAAAAAGAATAACGCCACCAACAAACTTCTTTACTGGAATATAAATTCAGAAAAAAAAATCAAGGAAATCACAAAGAGAAAAACTTATGCTGAATTTATGTGTCTGCGTTGCGGCAAGTGTGTTCTTTCATGAAAAATTGCCCTCTATTAAACGAAAGTAAAGAAACAGAAGGGGAAATCAGAGGTGAACGGAAAATATTGAGTATGATAAAAACACTAAACTGTGTTTTAAAATCGGAAGAAGGGATATATCGTCTTGCCACCAACCGAACATCAACCTTCAGTTCAGCATCACAGACCATCACCTGTCTTTTTTTAGCAACCAATTGTTAAAGTGATTTCTGTGTGAGAGGTAGGACAACATGAATGGCTTCGATTACGTCCATCCAATCAGATCATTGCGTTCTCTTTCCTACATACAAGCATAAGCGTTCTCTTTAATCTAAGTTCAAACCAAATATACTGACCTTCCTTCACCCAATCACAACTATATTTATATTTTTTCACTCAACTAATCGTAAAAGAGGGAGCAATTTCGGAAGCCGGAAAATCTTGAATAGTTGATCTTGAAAAATCTAGTTGAATAAAATGAGACTGTGAGCACGAAACTTTACGTTTCTTGTCATCACTCCAGCTTCTAAAATAAGTATAAAAAAGTGCATGATGTCAATAGTACGATAATATAAGGTTGTTTTTAGAAAAAATATCTTGTAATGTCCGGTATATAAGGTATTCCTCTGTGACATACAGGGATTCCAAGCAAGTGGCCCGCAAAGCTTCATTTTCAAGGAATTTGATTTGCTGAGTTTAGAAAAAGGTACACTGCCCAACGTGTACCTCTTTCAGCCACCATTTCTGTGGAGCGGATTGATTTGGAGTGAATAAAAACGGTAGACTGGCTGCAACGTAAATATCATGGAATTGAATGGGATTCTGGCGACATTCCTTATCACCGACTCAACAGGACATTAGACATTTGTTGCACTGGAGTGCGAAAATTGTATGCGAAGGGGCGAGAGAAAAAGGAATGGTTATCAAACTTTCTACCAAATATGTAAGTAATTTTCATACTTTTACAATCATCTTGATATATATATATATATAAATATTCATATACATTTATTATACTTGTTCATCTTTGCTTATACTTTTTCATACTATTTTATACATTTTTCATACTTCTATTATACTTTTTCATACTTTTATGATACTGTGTTATACTTTTTCATACTTTTTCACACTTTCTATAATTCGAAAAAGTAATTTAATTCCAGAATTATAGCGGATGTGGAGGAGTTGCATTGTCCTTCATTACAATCAAGGCAGAGTGAAGGTTCATATATTCTGTGTAAAAACCATCAATTGTGTAGGAGACACTTACCAATGTATGCCATCCGGAACGTCTCGATAATACGCACATGGTTACAAAATTATTTGAGTAGAAAGAATGGACGAGACGAAGTTGGATAAGAATAAAATAAATTATTTAAAACTATAAAGAGAATATTATTAATAAAATGAATTTATAAAACAAATCATGACTATTAATTTACCTATTTTATTAATTGAATATATTCGGTTGTTAAATATCTCCCTTCCGCTTTCTTGCTGTTCATTTAATGCTTTATAAAAAGAGTTACTGTGGTCAGATTTACTTCAAAAATGCGCCGTTTTGTTCGATAATCTGTTTCCATCTAGACGACAACTTCATCATATCCCTCTCATAGAAACCCCTCTCCTTATTTGCCAAGAATTCGGACAGACACTTTTCACAAGCCTCTTTTGAGTTCAATTTTACACCACCAAGGGCGTTCGACATGGACAGAAATAGGTTGTAATTACTTGGCGCTATGTTCGAGCTATATGGTGGATACGATAAAATCTTCCATCCGAACTCCCGTAGCTTCTGATGAGTCATCAACGAAGTGTGTGGTCTGGCGTTGTCCTGGTGAAACACTCACCCTCCATGTTGGCCAATTTTGGACGCTTCTTATGGATAGCCTGCTTCAAGCGATCCAGTTGTTCACAGTAAATAGTAGAATTAAGCGTCTGGCCATATGTGAGCAGCTCATAGTGTATGATTCCCTTCCAATCCCACCAAACACACACCAAAATTTTACTGGCCGTCAATCCTGGTTTGGTCAATGTTTGGGACGGTCCACCGGCTTTGGACCACTACCGCTTTCGCTTGATATTGTCGTATGTGATCCGTTTTTCGTCGCCAGTCACAATTCGCTTCAAAAATGGGTCGAGTTCGTTCCGTTTCAGCAGCACATCGCAGGCGTTGATTCGGTCCAAAAGGTTTTTTTTGCGTCAAATCATGTGGTACCCAAACATCAAGCTTTTTTTTTGTATCCAGCCTTCTACAGATGATATAAATGGTTTGGTGGCTAACTGTCATCTCGTGAATAATGTCACGAGATGCCACGTGCCGGTCTAACTCGATAAATTCCATGATTTGATCGGTATTCGTCGTCACTGGTCTTCGGCCGGCTGGCTTATCCATGGTATCGTTTTCACTGGCTCTGAATCGTTGAAATTATTGCTCTGCGGTTCGAAGGGATAGGTGCCTTCATCCTAAAACACCATTAGTCTCACGGAACCTTTCTCTAGCGGATTTGCCTTTGACGAAGGAAAACTTTCAAATAGCGTGAATTTCGGCGTTAGTGAACTCCATGTTTACACGTCTATAAATTTGGAACACAATATCCAAACTAATCATGCATAGCGTCGTTTTGTACTTTATGTCAAGACCTTTCAAATGATGTATAATTCTCACTCATCTATCTCGACACACATAGACTGTATTTCATCTCCACACGTTAAAAAATCATGATCAAAAAATAAGGTCAGTTCGGAGACGATTCAAAAATATCAAAATTACTGTAGTCATCCATTCGGTTTCGTAAGAAATATATTACAGTTCATTCTATATAATTATGTTTACAAAAGCAAATGTGAGATATGGAAAACGATTTCTTGCTTTCGGTTGCGTCATAAATCTTTTCCTCCCTATAATAATAAACACCTAAACACCTATAATCAGTAGCAGTAAACTGATTATATAAGTCATAAAACCGTATACCTGTGTAGCGAGCGCCCTCACTGGGCCCTCCCTGACCCCCTAGCGCGCGTGTGCGGTCAACTATCCATATCCTTTCCATCCTTTCGAGTGGAAATGGGTCTATGAATGATGAGTTTTCCAATGCTATATAGCTATAAGAAAAGGCCGTTTCCTAAGAGTCTCGTTGACTGAAAATATACAAAATAAATTTTTCGAAAACAAGCGTCACCAATATTTTCAGAATCTTACACAACGTTAAGAGAGCATGTGGAACGTTCTCACACCTTATGTTCTCATCACGAAAACATCCTCAATGTCAATGGCATGGCCATAATTCTGTCATGAATAGACCACAGATCGTAGCAATAGAAGAAAACAAATAGCTATAGGCATAATTGCACATTTCAAGGCGCACTGCCCACTCCTCTAGTCATTGCTTGATTCAAAAGGAACCTTGAATAATTCGTCGCTGTGACGTCAGACGGGATACTGGCACAATTTTGAGGAGTGGAAGTGTGCCAGAATGCATATATATCTTCTGGCACACTTTTTGCTGTGCCAGAATGCCTATATGCCAATATGCCTATAGCCTACCTACAACCTTCCATACTACCTTCACATAATTCTGAATATATAAATATTTTTATTTCATATTTGTTTTAATTTTCTTATATTAAGTGAAATCAAATTTTATACCATTCAATACTTGTTTTTTGATTGAATTCATAACTATTCCTCAATAGTTGTTTCAACTGTATATATTGAAGATATATACATCTGGTTTTTATAGATTTGCGTTTTAGAAGCTTAGAAGTTCAATTGACGATTTACAATTTATGTTCAGCTATTTGAATATATATTAAAAGTTATCTCGAAATATTATGGCTCGGTAAAAGCGTTAAGCTTTGCGATTAGAACATGTCTTAAATAGTTTTTGCACCAAACAGGTATAAGATGAAGATTCATAAATTTTTTAATTTTGTTCACCAGATGGCCAGTGTAGACGTTATCAGTTAGCAATAAATTTCATTATTCTTGCAGGTACATAATTATCAGAATCTTTAATGCGCCTAATCCCTCAGGTAAGAGCCTTAATACACCAGTAACTATATGGTAGGAAAACTAAAAAAAATACAGTAATGAACAATAAGTAAAAATATAATTCTCTGTATTGTAGTTTTATAATTAATGATCTAATTGGTTAAAACAACTAGTGATTCTTGAAAGAGCGACTCGAATAAGTACAGACATTTTCTTCTAAAGAGAAAGTAACATTTATCAGTCATTGGAGTATACTTCTATATATTTTTTGTTTGTACTTCTATTCATTCACATGGTCTCTCTCTCTCTCTCTCTCTCTCTCTCTTTCTCTCTCTCTCTCTCTACGTCTCTTTCATCCTTTCATCTAATCTATGAATCACAACTTCTTTTTATTTATTTCTTTTTTAGAAAAAATGCATATACCATTTAAACATAACCAATGCTAATTCCAGTTACTCATTAGATAATCTCTAATTTATTAAACGTATACAATATGCTATGCTGTATGGATGACAATTTTACTCAGCTATAGATTTGCATCGTGTACCCTCTGGATAATAGTAGTTTATAAGTAATGATTTTTCAAATTTCATTTGTCCACTCTACATTATCTTGGGAGTTTTTAGTATAGATTCTCCGTAGATAACTCGAATTCATACTGATATATTTAAAATAACATAAAATTCTTGTAACTCAATGAAACTATTACTTCAAGTCATCGAATAGGCTATTTTAGTTTACAGCTTTCACTCATTGAAATAATTATATCGAAATTTCCCCCCAACGCCTCGTAATGAAAAGTGTCTGAAGGGAACTATAGAAATATATTTTCCATTCCCCTCTCTCTCTCTCTCTCTCTCTCTCTCTCTCTCGACCCGTTACTTAATCTTTTAGTGGGCGCAAGGCAAGAGAAGAATAAAGGCGGCGGGAAATAAAGATTTTCCACCGTAACGATCACAAAGTATTTGAGTTAATGAATATTGCGAGAAGCTCCTTATTCGGTACCTTTGCTCTCGGCCTCAACTCCATCGAGTGTATTTGGTAAGTATTTTAAAGAAATTAAGAACTCGGCGATTTCCTCGGCACCACTTTGAGAGACTTTTTCCGCCGCCCTCTTCACGAGCTTTTGGAAAGGGTGAAATAAAGAGTACGCGTTCTCGCGCGCCTAAAACGATAATCGCTTGGGCTCTGCTTGCTCCCCTTTTCGTCACGATGCACGCATCCCTGTCTATGTCAATGTGCCATCAACACGAGCCTCATCCCAAGGCTTCTCAAAATCTAGAAATACGAAACAAAGCGAAAAAGGAAACCGGTGGCGTGAAGGAGTATTAACTTTGACTGCGTAACGAAATGGTCAGGAGGACGGGCGAAGAAAGAAGATGAGCAAGTGCAGAAAGGTCGAGGCGGAATATCTCTTGATGATGTCTCAATTCGCTTGGATGGTGAAACTCGAGAAGAAAAGCGAGAAAGAAGTAGGGAGAGAGTTTAAAGAAGTAGGACGAGGATGCGGCAGCCGTAGGAGAGTACGAGGTAGATTCTTATCAGTCGCGTCGGCCGGCCTAATTTACTTATTCACCACTTCTTTCGCCAGGGTCTATTTACAAGTATGAAATTGCTTTCCGGGAAAAACAATAGACGTAAGACGGGCGCTGGCAAGGCCTCGACGGCAATGCTTACACCGCATGTCCCAAATATTAAAGGGATTCTTTTTTACCTTATAGATGAGCTTTGATAATAACTATGCTGAGTTTAAATTAGATAAGAACCCGAATAACTGTTTTACCTTCCCTGTGCTCTAAATGTGTTATTACGCGCGGGAGAAGAATATGATGTGTGCAAAGTATAAATATACTTTGAGATAAGAATTTCTACTTATTTTCAAATTGGCTTTATGGTTATTCGTAAAATTTTCATTATTATTAAGAAATACAATGAAAATAATTTTTTTTGCAACAACATCAACATTCATGAAATTAAATGGCTAAATCAAAAATAAATGATTATTTAAAAGTTTGGTCAAAACTTGGCCACGTTCTATCGCAAAGTTCGCGCGCTTCCAGCAGGATGAAGAAGATTAAGGAAAAAAGAAGCTGGTTCTAGATTATGTGTCGGTTCTATTCTGCTTTCTTACATCACGCCACTCTGCCGACATTCCTGAAGTACAAGTAGTTCTCGTCCAACGGCATCGTCCACCTGACGGTCTTACATGTGTTTTGTGCATCGCCTTACATTATCAACATCTCGTTGATGGATAAGTTTCTTATATGTTAACATTAGTAGTTCGGTTAGATATATGAGCTTCATTTTATTACATATTACAGAGGTAGACAAAATCTTGCCTTGCTGTACTTATGTTAGTATGATATATAATTTGTCACTTAAAAACATTTTTTGATATCAAGTAAATATTTACTTGTATTGTACCAAGTAAATCCTTTTCTTAAAATACGAAAATATTCATTAAATTTAAGACGACGTGGTTTGATTTAAGTGGACTGGTCTTGCATCAAGTAAATATTTCCTGTATTTAAGAAGATACCTTGTCAATTTGAGAAAATAATTTACATGGTACAAAACAAGAAAATATTTACTTTAAACATAAATTTTTTTCAGTGTAAATTTATAATTAAACAAATAGATACATTTTCAAAAATGCTTAAGAAAAAATGTATCTTATCTCTTTGAAGTTCATTTATTCATATTTGTCTAGATTAATACAATTAATTTTTTAACCCTTAGAATACCGGTATGACGCATATATGTGTCAAAAAATAATTAATAAAATGAAATAAAAATAATAATTAATAATAAAATAAAAACGTGAGAAAACAAATCATATTTTGTTCATCGAACAATTCGAATTTTTGAATTTTGACTTCACAATTGTAATCAGCGACCCAACAAACCTATACCTACTTCGTATATATATATACTTTTCCATGAGTATAGAATAGTTTTTTTCAATTATGAAAAATTAAACATGGGCATAACCGGCCCGGACCGGCATGACGCACATATATGTCATGCTCCGACTAGCAAACATTTAGTCTCAGTTTGGGTTAAAATTGGGAACCTATTATTACTTTTTCATACAAACAATACACATTGAAAATATCTAAAATCCCGGTACTCGAAGGGTTAAACTAAAATAAGTTCAATTCGATTAAGTATTTAGTTTCTTATTTTATATTACTGTAAATAAAACATATCCTTTAAGAATTATTTTGTGAATAGTACCTAATGTTAATATTGAAATCATTTACAAGCGTATAATTAATATAATAAATTTCTTCAATTCAATATATGGTTTTACCCTTGAAATTCTGAACTTTGACAATAAATAAATGTACGGATCTATTGCAGGTACTTAAAATTTTACATTCTACAGCTCTAATGTGAAACATGTCTCTACTGCTCTCCTTCACAGTCTCATATGTAGCACGAGCCGTTACGCGTTTTACACAGAGAAAGGATGGAGATCACGGCGAGTGAGAGGAGGAAGATGTACCTTCTCCCGGAGGATTCAAGGAAGGGCGAGCAGTGAATACATTTAAAGCGGCAATGCGATTATACACCCACCTACGGAAGGCAGCCTTCGCGATACGCGTCTAAAGAGAGAAGGGGTGAGGAGCGAATGGAGAAATTTTGCCGCTCTTTTGGATTTATTGGCGGAAATTCGTACTATTATAACTCGGTCCCTCCTTTATTTTTTTGCGAGACGATGTTTCGGGAGCATCTTAAGACCTGGCAAAACATAACTGCCGCAAGTAAAGGAACTAGTCGAGTTCGAGGAGATGAAATATACTGGTACGAATAAGAATGAGATAAATTTTGGAAGGCTAGATAATAAATTATTTTCTCTTTGTTTTTTATTTCACAGTTGAATTACATGTCAAATTAGGTTAAGAAATTTAATTTTTGTTTAAATTCCTGAAATTTTGTTTAGATTCCAATTATAACTAATTCAATAAATTACATAAATTACCTCTGCTTTTAACAAAACGACATGTATTTGAATGAATGAAAAAACAAAAACATTATATATTTTTTAACGGGATTTCGAGTGTACAGGAACGATATAGCGCCCCAGTAACGAATCTTAGAAGTGTCTCTACTATAATGTAGAAATGGTAATAGAATAAATTATCTACCGTCAAAGTATCTACAACCTGATCAGGAAATGTATAATATAATATATTTATATTAATATTATTATTTGTAAATAATGTTATTTCCATAACTTATCTCTCTTTTTTTCATATTTTTATACATAATAAAATTTATCCACATCATGGTTAAAATTTATTACTCGGCCCTGAATTTTGCTTACTGTTTCCTAGTTTATTTAACATCAAAGAGTAATTCTGAAAGAAACCTATTTATAGCTTTAAAATATTTTCTTCCTAATAAAAAAATTTCAATCAAATTTCTATTGGTTACTATTTTATGGCATGGAAATTCATTTGGTGAAATTACCACTCTCGATAAGATTCCGTATTAAAAATGCAATTGTAAAACTAATGAGATTTTTCTGGATAATCAATTCATTATTCTTAATATTTCCATCGAATGACTTTTATATCTATATCAAAGGTTGAGCCGAATTTTATGAATTTCGTCGATAATAAAATAGACAGAACCTCTTTAAAAACCGAAAATTAAACGACGTATAGTTTCTTTTGCTATTCGCTATACCAAAGTTAATTTTCTATTCTTTATCTATCATCCAAAATGTCACTTATTTAATTTATAATAGGCCTGAGAAATTGCAAAGCTCTTCTACTATTACAATTTATCGCTGCAACAACGACCCAACGCCTCAATGGTTTGGTAAGAAATTAGCACTATAACTATCATCGTGCAACTTCACTGGCCAAAAAGAAAGTATACCGCGCAGCGCGGCGTAGTATCAAGTTGCAGAATTACCGTCACGAGTGCAATCAATGCTCGTCGTTTGAACGGGGAAAATAGTCTCTATTCCGGGACGTATTCCTACTCCCGCTCAAATCCTGCGCCGTAGTGTCTAACTGATGAGCGCGCGCACTTGGACGCCAAGAGTGCCGAACGGCGATTATTAAATTCTGCGGCGCGTCTTTTCTCGCGACCCCCCCCCCCCCCGCGCACCATGCCGCCCAACGCTGTGGCAATAGTCGTCGACAAGGGCAGCTGCCTCTGCCGCCTTTAACGAAGTGAAGCTAAACGATCATTACGTTGATTCATGGCATCGGAGCTCATAATGGCGGCCCATTCGACCCGTTTACGATCGATTATCGCTGCGAACGCGCGCGAATCCTCTCTAGGGGAGAATTTTCGCGAGGCCATGCCGCGGAGGCGTTGCCCAAAGCATTGCAAAGAAGATATTCGCCCTTGTATATAAAGGGAATTGCAGGGCCTCGCTCGTATAAAGATAGGAAGGGGCGCGAACCCCTTCTCGCTTACCGCGGCGACGGTCTCGCTGATCGCAGCCACTTTTCCCGCACGGGGAGACAGAATAGATTTTTGAGCTTCGTTTAGCATTTCTGGATCGGTGCCAGGAGGGCACACACATACACACACACACACACACACACACACACACACACACACACACACACACACACACACACACACACACACACTCGCGCGCGCGTTGCAAGAGTATCGACATATATGATGCAATTTTATGTGCGTAGAGCGGGTGGAACAGGAGTAGAGGCGTTATGTACGGCGTACTGCTCTAAATCTACGACACGTCCTGTGTTTCCAATGTTACCACGAAGTACCTCCGCAGTTTTTGCGGTTTTACGAGGTACGAGAAAAAGTTCATAAAGTTTCTTGCTGGTATCGTTTCAGTATGATAGTTCGGCATTATGTGTGAAATCGTTGTTTCTTCGTGTTATCTTTTATTTTTCCATTTTATATGTTAACAGTCAAGAATTTACGTTCATTAAAATTTTTCTCTGACATCCAAATAAAGCATCGAAACATTGAGAATAAATCGTCCAGTAAAGAAACATTTTATTTAATATATATTTTGATCGAATCATGTAAACTTATCCAACTATTTATAATCTTATAATCATTAAAATGATGAAATTTTAACAAACGCTTGCATTAACATTTAATCATCAACTGTTTTAGTACTCAAGCTATTTATAAAAGAATGGAGAATACAGAATTCATTAAATATAAAGTCTTCCCTGGAGTTGTTATAATTTAACACATGCATTGATAATAATATAACATTTATAATTTTCTTTATATATATAATAATTATGAAAGAAATAGAGAAACGATATTTATATTTTATTTTCTTTCCTCATTTAATAAAAAACCTCTAGCTTAAATTTAGAATTATCACAGAAATATTTTTTCAATAAATTAAGAAAAACTTTTCCAAATTAAGATTGTTTAAATAAAAATTGATTTTAATTAGATTTTTATCAAACATATGCATTAAATGCTAAATTAATTTTTTAATTATTGTCACATTCATAAAATTGTTTTACATGTGTATAATTCTTCATAGATACAGTTTATTAATCGATTTATGATGAATATAAAACTTTATTTAAACAGGTAACTTTTCTGGGAGTTTACAATTAAAGGAAATAAAAGTTATATTAAATAAAAGATCATAACTACAGTCCGTATTAGTGTTCGCTTATAAGAATTTTCTTTGATATTATTTTAAGTATATCCAAAACATATCTATAGAAATCTTTTCAATCTACTTCCAATAACAGAATGTGATCAATTTTATAATATCCCTCAATGATTTTAATACAAGCCTCTTTCTAGACACAAATGGAAGAAATTGACACGGCTTTCTCGTCTTGCAAGATCAATTCTGAAGATTTTTATAATTCACTCCTGCGTATCATGAAGCTAGCGTGTGGTTTTTTTTTCCACAAATCAGTTTTCACACGCGCATGTCTCTTCCTTATCCAGTTTGTCTCTCTCCTGCTGGTCCCCGTGTTTGGTACTTTTCTCGCGTATATTCCACGCCAGAGCATCCTCGACATACATGCTCTTGGACCCTCTCTCTCTCTCTTTCCTTTGATTCGGGTAACAGTCAGGAACTGCCGCTTCCACGTTGTCGCTCTACACCCCTGACATTCTGCAGCTGGCGGATTTGCAAGTTAAATGGCACAAACGAAAGAGGAGTCGCATTCCCCAAGCCCCTTCTCTATCTCCTCAGTTTCTTCTTTTCTCTTCTAAAGTATATTTTCTTTATTTTCTCTCCGCAGAGGAAGAAGCGAGTCTACTTGAAGTATCATTTATAAGCGAATTTCTTCACTGATTTTTTACTTATGGATTTGTTTTCTATCAACTTGAAATACCAGTACACTTGATGGGAGCATACATAAGTATAATTAAAATTCTCACAAATTTTGTTCCATTAATATTGTATAATGGAATTAATTAATATTTGATAATATTAAAATGGACAGATGAATATAAAATTTGAATTCAGTTCAAGTATTTCAATAAGTATTCCATTAAACTGATAAAATAAGTACAAACTTTGAAAAAAAGTGAAAAAGAGTATATTCTTATCTTTATATAATAATAGAAATTCAAGTTTAACACTTTCTTGACGCTTATAATACTATATAATATAGTAGATACCTACTTGACTCTACAATTACAAGTCACTCTACAAGTTACTCTATATTGACGGATCTCTACTTACTCAAACATAGATTATGGTTTCTGTATTCCTAAAGCTTAATTATTGATAGATTTCGACACCAGAGGTCTTCGCGCTTCTCTTTTAGCCCATCGCTTGTACCTACTAATTTATACCCCTTTGAATATTCGAAAAGCGCACCCCATTCTATGCCTTCACCATATTCTCCCTCTCTCTCTCTCTCTCTCTCTCTCTCTCTCTCTCTCTCTCTCTCTCTCTCTCGATCTCTTCCTCGCTCTTGCATTCGCGCCTTCTCTTTCCTCCTTAGAAGCGAAGAGAGCATGATAACGCGACAGAAAGAGAGGTATGTGCGGAGAGCCGTTGTCTTAGGAGCTAGGTGGGCGCTGCATGACCGGGACATTAAGACATAAGACATTGTTCGCATGATTTACACTTCGTATTACATTCACGTAACGGTCATATATTTAACATACATTGTGAGCTTTCCCGTTGTTATCGTCTACCGTAGCGCGCGGCATCGCATCTCTCTCTCTCTCTCTCTCTCTCTCTCTCTCTCTCTCTCACACCTTCTCCTTTACTCGTCCCTTTACTATTTAGCAATCTACCCTCTCGAAGGTTTCGAGGATCTTTAATATTGCCAACCAGCCATGAAGCTTCCGTTTCAATGTAAGACGCAACTGCGGTTGAGACTTTTGGCCCTCCGTCAAGTAGAAAGTGGCAACAGCAGTAGTAATAACAGCAGCGGCAGTGCGACGGCGAAGAGATTTCAAAAAATCATGCGCAAACGCAAAATTAAAATTTAATCGAACTTATGCGTGAACCATGGATGACAATAGGCATAGCGAGTTGAATATTTCAGTTACGTATTTACGGATGCTCGAGACTTCTTCTGGTTTTATAAAGCTTCAGCAAGGTTACTATGAAAATTCAATGGGGAGCTGAAAGAAATCCGGGTTTTTGATTAATTTGCTGTGAATATCATTTTTAATGAAATTGAATGAAAAATTTTAAAAGTAATACAAAGTACTGTACTTTTCACATTTGGGAAGCTTTGGTCTATAATACTTTAACACATCATAACGATTATTGCTGTTTAAAAATATTAAAATAAATTGGATACTTCTATGAAATCATTTTTCATGATTTCATTTACTTTTTGTATTCAGTAATAATAACTTACTCGATTTATTTATACATAGTAAACTTTTATTACTGATGCCTTTAATAATCCTGAGAAAATAGTAATTGGATCAAATTACAAACGCAAACATAAAAAAAGGAAAAGCAGAACCGATCATTGTGAGCCAGAGGTGTCCAAACGTGTTGACTTATCTATCTTTACGGAGGTACACCAGGAGAGTTTAAGTTAAAAATTAATTCATGAAAAGTCGAAGCGTCGCGCCTTCGAGCCCTTTCCTCATTTCCTTCCATTTTGTACAGCGAAATGTTTATTCCATTAAAACACACGTCTTACTTTTGCTCGCTCTCTTGCCTCATCCCCTCTCTCCCAACGTGTCCTACAGTGTCAGCGTACGTTGATGAACTTGGGAGTCATCGATCATCCAATTAACCGGGCGATCAATCATCTTCATTCGTAGCCCTGTTTCTATTGACGAAAAAGAGACAGTGCATAGTAGAGGAGATATAAAGAGATGGAAGAAAAGAGAGAGGGATAGAGAGAGAGAGAGAGAGAGAGAGAGAGAGAGAGAGAGAGAGAGAGAGAGAGCGAGAGCGAGATAATAACATGAATTTTCAACAGCAATGACGAGAGTGCACGTGTGTTGGATGTAACCTTAGGCATCTCTGGGCCTCCTGTCGCTCTTTCCGCCTTTACCATTCGACCCTTATTCTGAATCCCTAATCAACCCTTTTCAACGCGCGTAATTTCGGTCCATCGCCTGCTGTTGCCGCAGTGCCGCCACTGCCGTCGTCACTGCTCTTTCTTGCCACCCCACGCTTCTTACCCCATCGCTCGCTCTCATTCTCGGGAGTCTCCTTCGATTTCGTCCTGCGCGACAGAAGATGAATTATAAGTTCCTCTTCTCGCTCGCTGCTGCGGTCTCCACAGCTTCCCCCCTCTCACTGTCTCTCTCCTTCTGTTACCCTCCCCTTTTAAAACACCGCAGTAATTTACAAAACCATGCGTCACAGAAGGGTTTGGCTCGCCCGTTTCTGACATTTTTTCCCTAATTTGCAAATATTAGCTTTTTCGAAGGGTAGGTTGGACGAGAGAGAGAGAGAGAGAGAGACCGATAGGTCGATGCCTGAAAAACGTTGCTTTTGTCTTTGTGCCAATGCCGGTAGAAATTCCTTTGTGAAAATTGAATTCTTTTTTTAATCGTATCTCCTACTTTTTTAATCTTTTTCATTACTTCATATTTCAGCTAGAGATTTCTTAATTACAGCATTGTCTGATATGTCAAGCCGTAACTAAATTGGTAATTGCTGAAAACAAATGTTCAATTACTTTTTGTTAAAAGAATATTATACGACAATCTGACTAGTTGATGATACGACAATCTGACTAGACAGACGTATATACTGAAATCCGACCTAGGATTAATTGTATTTTTTTCTCGCGCAAACAGTAACATCCCGTGTAGAAATTTATTCTCGAATCTAACTAGTATCGGGTGAGTTTTCCTTATCAAATGTTCGGACCCAGAAGGGAAATCTGGCCGGATCCTAGTTCCGATTTGTCCCACTTTTAATAGCATTTTTAATAGGGAACGAGCTTAGATTTTGGTAGGTATACCAAGCTAGAAACTAGACAAAATCTAGTCAGAAAATCTAGAAATTAAGCCAATAATAAATTATTCTAATTTTTTTAATAATTATTCCTCGATTAAGTCAATAATTTTTTGACTCTTTAATATTTATTTATTTAAAATAAAAAAATTAATTTACGTATTTAGGTGACGCATACCATTTAATTAGCATTCATAAATTATTTTCTATATGACTATTACGTATTACGATTTACAATAACAATTAATAATTATTAATATATTTTTTATACACTAATTATTGTAAATTTTAATGTTAAACATCTCTGCTGAACACATATAATATTTTATTCGACGAAAAAAATTCCGACCTCCGCTGAGTATCGAACCCACGACCCTACGATTCGCAAGCTAACGCATTATGCACTATGCTAAAACGCAATGTGGGATTACTATACTATAGTTTGCATATGACCGTAAAGCACTTAAGATAATATAATAATTTTATAAACACAAGATAAAACATACATAGGAAATCAATTTTTTTAATTCTTTCCCATGTTGAAAAGATCTGCGGGTGTTTATATACTATATATATATATATATATATATATATATATATATATATATATAATATACACACACACATACAGGCGCGCGCGCACACGCGCACACACACACACATTTATTATAAATAATATCTAATTTTCGTACACATAAGGTCTTGATTAGAAAAGAGGTCGTTCTTTCCAATATTAGAAAAAGTTGAGGAAATCTAACTAGAATCAAAATAGAAAGTCTAACCATTTCCTTACTTCTCTAACTTTGCAGATTCCGCCTAGAAAAACGCCATTCTTTCCAAAATAGGGAGAAGTTAAGGAATTCTGACTAGATCCAAGATAGAAAGCCTGATAATTTCCTTAAGTTTTCTACTTGTAAAATTTTGACTAGTGAAAACACGTATTTCTTTCTAACATCAATAAAAGATAAGGAAATCTGAATAAATTCGAGAAAGTAATAATTAATATATGACGATTATTAGATGATCGAAGGGAAATCTAACTCGGATCTGGCGAGATTTACCTACATGAGGAAATCATGAGTAATACTGACTAGGATCTAGCCCGAACTAGGGATATACCGAGTATATTTCTGCACGGGATAATCTGAAACTTTGATAATAATATAACACTGCGCTACCGCTCTACTGACATTAATAATTTGAAGATCAAGAGCTCACGAAACCAATTACAGAAAGTATAAGGAAATATCCCCGTGTAGAAATTTATTCTCGAATCTAACTAGTATATCGGGTGAGTTTTCCTTATCAAATGTTCGGACCCAGAAGGGAAATCTAGTCTGATCCTAGTTCCGATTTGTCCCACTTTTAATAGCATTTTTAATAGGGAACGAGCTTAGATTTTGGTAGGTATACCAAGCTAGAAACTAGACAAAATCTAGTCAGAAAATCTAGAAATTAAGCCAATAATAAATTATTCTAATTTTGTTTCCTCGATTAAGTGAATAATTTTTTGACTCTTTAATATTTATTTATTTAGAATAAAAAAATATATTTACGTATTTAGGTGACGCATACCATTTAATTAGCATTCATAAATTATTATCTATATGACTATTACGTATTACGATTTACAATAACAATTAATAATTATTAATATATTTTTTATACACTAATTATTGTAAATTTTAATGTTAAACACCTCTGCTGAACACATAATATTTTATTTGATGAAAAAAATTCCGACCTCCGCTGAGTATCGAACCCACGACCCTACGATTCGCAAGCTAACGCATTATGCACTATGCTAAAACGCAATGTGGAATTACTATACTATAGTTTGCATATGACCGTACAGCTCATAAGATCATATAATAATTTTAGAAACACAAGATAAAACATACATGGTAAATCAATTTTTTAAATTCTTTCTCATGTTGGAAAGATCTGCGGGTGTTTATATACTATATACTGTAATACTATATATATATATATATATATATATATATATATATATATATATATATATAGGCATACAAGCGCGCGCGCACACACACACACACACACACACCTTTTATATATATATATATATATATATATATATATATATATATATATATAAAATATCTAATTTTCGTACACATAAGGTCTTGATTAGAAAAGACGTCGTTCTTTCCAATATTAGAAAAAGTTGAGGAAATCTAACTAGAATCAAAATAGAAAGTCTAACCATTTTCTTACTTCTCTAACTTTGCAGATTCCGCCTAGGAAAACGTGAGTTTTTCCAAAATAGGGAGAAGTCAGAAAATCTGACTAGATCCAAGATAGAAAGCCTGATAATTTCCTTAAGTTTTCTACTTGTAAAATTTTGACTAGTAGAAACACGTATTTCTTTCTAACATCAATAAAAGATAAGGAAATCTGAATAAATTCGAGAAAGTAATAAGTAATATATGACGATTATTAGTTGATCGTAGAGAAATCTAACTCGGATCTGGCGAGTTTTACCTACATGAGGAAATCATCAGTAATACTAACTAGGATCTAGCCCGAACTAGGGATATACCGAGTATATTTCTGCACGGGTCAGAATCTGTTCTTTTTTATAAATCTATATAATTAGGAACTTGACACAATACTTGACAAATTGTAAAAGTCAATCTGAATTCGAAATTATCGGAGTGCCTAGTATCGTCGCATGTAAACATTAACATCTCTTCTTCGAAATAAGTCAAGACCCCGTGCAGAAATATACTCAACATATCCCTAATTCGGGCTAGATCCTAGTCAGGATTACTGATTATTTACGCATGTAGGTAAATCTCGCCAGATCCGAGTTAGATTTCCCTACGGTCAACTAATAATCGTCTTATATTAATTACTACTTTCTCGACTTTATTCAGGTTTGCTTATCTTTTATTGATGTCAGAAAGAAATACGTATTTTCTATGTTCAACAATTTACAAGTAGAAAACTTAAAGAAATTATAAGGTTTTCTATCTTGGATCTAGTCAGATTTCCTTAACTTCTCCCTATTTTGGAAAGAATGGCGTTTTTCTAGGCGGAATCTGCAAAGTTAGAGAAGTAAGGAAATGGTTAGACTTTCTATTTTGATTCTAGTTAGATTTCCTCAACTTTTTCTAATATTGGAAAAAACGATGTCTTTTCTAGTCAAGACCTTATGAGTACGAAAATGAGATATATTATGAATATTATATATATATATACACACATACATACATCTATTTTTCGTAAATGAATGTGTTTTTTATAAGTGTGTGTGTGTGTGTGTGTGTGCGCGCGCGCGCGTATATATATATATATATATATATATATCATATATCATATCATATCATACTAATTTATAAAGACAAAGCCTCTTTTTATTTGTACATGATAACCGAAAAAACTACTGAACCGATTATTCTCAAATTTGACATATAGATTCTATATTATCTTAAGAAGGACATAGGCTATGTTTTTTTATTGAAAATCATTTTACTTTCATCAATAAATTAAGTTAATGGTTTTAACAATAAGTTTCACCAGCTGCTACTAGGTGGTGTCTTGAATCACGAACATCAATTCAAAGTAGTCCGCTTAAAGTATTAATACCCGGTCAGCTCAAACGAATGTTCATAGCCAACTTTGGGATTCGAATCCTAAAGTAGGTGTGACGTTAGTCGGTATTACCTTTTTTGTTTTTCAGGTTAATCTGACATTAATCTCACACCTTATGGATATCTTTTAATTTTTGTAAATTTTATTTTCTATTATGTGCGAAAATCTCTCTCTCTCTCTCTCTCTCTCTCTCTCTCTCTCTCTCTTTCTTCTTCTTTAACAAAATGGCTCTATGTATTTTTTTAGTTCGAACACAAGAAATGATGGCAAAATACGGTTGTTTACTGACAACCTCGAAACTATGTATATATAAATAAAAAATATCGTCAATTCTGCATAAAAAGGCAACATCCATAGCCTATTTAAAAAATATGCTATGCGTATACCAATGTTACGTCTGAGCATATTCGCCCTGCCATGCACATCAACATTATTCGAATTGCACGCGTATATTTTATATATACGAATGTGTGCCTTCGATGTACCCTGGCTTCGTTTCGAGCCTGGAGTTTCCTCCACTAACTCGGGAATATTAAACAATGAAAAAAATAGCTATAAAAACAGCTACTAATTGTAAATTGTAAAAATTGTATGCTATCGGCACTGTAGAATTGTTTTTAGTGTGTATGCTAGCCCTTTCATATTAGGCATAATTATTAAACTACACTTAGAAAAATTAATCAATATATTTAATCTAAATTCTAATCAAGATACCGTCATAATTCTTAAAAAATTACTAAATAGCTACTACGTGGATAACTGTGTAACTAGTGTAAACTCGGAGATACAGCTAAATAAATTTATTTTACAATCGATCGATGCCATGAAATTAGGCAGTTTTGAATTGCGTGGGTGGGAGCACAATGGTGATAATTTACCCAACGAGCAAGTTTTAGTTTTAGGGCTTGTTTGGCATAAAAAATCAGATGTTTTGTCCTTAAGCGTATCAGGTTTGCTTAACATAAATGTAGAGAAAATTACGAAACGAACGCTTCTATCCGCGGCACATCGTATTTTCGATCCATTGGGTTTCGCCTGTCAAGTTTCCTTAAGTCCGCGATTACTACTAGAAGAGGCTCGGGCACAAAATCTGATGTGGGACGATTTGCAGAAATATAAGATTCTGAATTTACTGTATTAAAGTTATTACAAGTTAATTGTTTCGATAATTCTAGTACGAAGGATATTAGTCATTTAAAGGTAATTAGAGATGAAAACGGATTGATTCGCCTGAACACAAAGATCTTGCTTCGTGACGATACATTCAACTTTCGATGCCCTATTATTTTACCTGGTCGTAATTATGTCGTGAAATTGATTATTAAAGAGAAACACAAGAAATTAAATCATGCGGGAACAGAAATAATTTTGAGCATTCTAAGGGAAAAATTTTGGATTTTAGGTGGCAGAAAAGCAATCAGATCGGTTTTAAGTAAATGTGTAGCTTGCGAGCGATACGATAGACATCCAGTTAATGTAGAATCAGCATCGTTACCATTATATCGTGTCCGTAACGCTGCAGTGTTTGAAATCATCGGTATAGATTTTGCTGGCCCTGTTTTTTTAAGAGAGGGCCAAAAGTCATGGATCTGTATATTTACATGCGCAATTTTTAGAGCGATACACTTAGAATTAGTCAATTCGTTAGACGTTGCATCGTTTCTTATGGCACTGCGAAGACACATTGCGCGGCGAGGGCGACCCACCATTATCTATAGTTATAATGGTACTAATTTTGCAGGTATTAATAATGGGTTGAAAAAAGCAAATTTAAATAGTATTGCCGGGGAAGTATCTTTACAAGAAATTGAATGGAAATTTAATCCACCGACTGTACCCTGGTGGGGAGGTTTTTCGGAGAGGCTCATTGGCGTATTGAAAAGATTGTTAAGACGCTCGCTTAAAAAAGCATCCCTTAATTATGCAGAAATGCTAACTGTGTTAATTGATTGTGAAGCGATTGTTAACGCACGTCCTATAACATTTATGTCCGATAACGATAGCGAGCTTGTTCCATTGACTCTTGCCCATTTCTTGCAAGAGATAAAAGAAATTGGAGTTTTAGACTTAGATTCTATAGAAAATTGTCAATTAAATAAACGATATGTATATAGGCAACGTATCAAGGATGATTTGAGATGCAGGTTTCGCAATGAATATTTTGGTGCGTTAATACAGCGAAAGACAATGGATAAGAATATATACAGTGTAAATGTGATATAGTCTTAGTCGAAAATGGAGAAAAAAGGATAAATTGGCCGCTAGCGAGAGTGACTGATATCTATCCGGGTAAAGATGGAATTGTACGCGTATTGCGATTAGCCACATCCACAGGAAAACTTGTGCGTCCTGTTCAAAAAATTATTCCGCTTGAAATTGATTGTGAGAAGAAAAACGAGTTTCTTCAAGAAAACATTGTTAAATCTGTAATAACTAAGAGCGGTAAAGTAGTACGTCCGCGGAAAAGGCTAAATTATTTTTAGAAAATGAGATAGGGTCTCTGTTGATTCAACATAGAAATTGAGATGGATTCCTTCCACCATTTCAATGGTGAGAGTGTGTTGAATTAGCAAGGCTTGTTTCTTCGAGTTTGAAGTTCTTTGAATCCCGCCCCTTTTTCAAGTAGTGATCCCGAGAGGTCGGCTGCACACCCCGAACACATGCAGGTCATATTTGGAACTTTAATGTATCTTTAATGTAATTTAATGAATGTTACAGATAGAGTTCATTTGGTAGAAAGCAGCCTAACAGCTATGGAAACATATCTACGGTGGACGCTCGTGAGTAAAGTATCCATAATAAATTCCCAAATAAACTTAGGCGTTTCCGCTATTTCGATGTATGTCGTAAATTCAGATATTAAAGACCTCTGGTCTTTAGACGTATTGGCGATTAGAGATCCTATAGAGCAGAAAACGCAAAAGTAGTACGATGATCACGTTAAGAAAATGTTTGTGGCAACGGTAATTAAAAATGCCGAAGATCGATATGAAGTTAGATTCCCATGGTTACAGTGTCACCCAGAACTAAAGGATAATAAAATAATAGCACTTCGGCAGCTGGAGAAAATATCGAAGAACCTTCAGGTAGCCGGCAAATACGACGAGTACAATGAAAATTTTAAGGCATGGCTAGACGAAGGCATAATTGAACGTGTGCCACTAGAAGAGAATTTTCAAGGCCATTATACACCACACCGACCAATTTACAAAGAAAATTCGACGACAACAACCACATCAATTTACAACGCATCAGCAGAAGGGAAAGGATCACCTTCACTCAACAGCTATCTGGAAAAGGGACCGAATTTAATAGAACTCATTTCAGTAATCCTTTACGCTTTAGAAAAGGACGCATAGGTGTAATCGCAGATATAGGTAAGGCATTTTTACAAATAAGCACACATACTATGGATAGAGATTTTTTGCGTTTTTTATGGTACGGTAAATACGGGAGTATTATAATTTATCATCACTGTCAAGTAGTATTTGAAGTTTATAGTAGTCCCTTTATTTTGGGTGCCGTGATTAATTTGCATTTATCAGAAGTTTTAAATTCATTTCAAGATCATGAAATATATAACGTCGCTTCAACAAATATAAGTAATCATAAGCGTAGTTTTTATGTAGACAATTGTATCAAAATTTAAATGATATGAGTGAATTGAAAGAATTTATACGCAATGCAAAAACTGTGATCGAGTCAGTTAAATTTGATTTATGGGGGTGGAGACACACGAATGATGACTGTACGGAAAATGCTAGTAAGGTTTTAGAAATACAATGGAATAAAAAATTAGATAGTCTGTCCTTAAATATAAGCAATTCAATAAAATTAAAATTGAAAACATAACGAAAAGCAATATTTTATCCGTAGCTCTTCGCATTTTTGATCCTCTTGGTTTTATATGCTCCGTCACACTTGCGCCTAAAATATTGTTACAAAAAACGTGAACAGATAAATTATCTTGGGATGATGCTGTAAGCGACAACATTAAAAAGCGGTTTATGCAGTGGGCCTAAGAGTTAAAAAATTTAGAACAGATTAAGATTCCGCGATTTATGATAGGGGTAATTTATAAAAGTAGAAAAATAAGTTTGCACACTTTTGTAGACGCAAGTAAACACGCATATGCTAGTATTTTATTAGCGTTAAATGTTTACTTTACTCAAGCAAAATCTTGTGATGCGCCCACCGTAAAAAATAAAACGAATTTGCGAAGTACCATATTTCAATTAGAATTATTGGGCGATAATTGGAGCGGGACTAACTACCCAAGTAGTACGGGCACTAGAGATAAAAGTGTTAACAACTTATTGTTGAACGGATTCATCGACCGTACTAACATGGATACAGTACGATCAAAATTGAACTCCTTTTCTATGCAATAGAGTTAAAGAGATTAGGGCATTTTCTGAAGCGAAAGAATGACGACATATATCCGGGCACTTAAATCCAGCCGATTTGCCATCGAGAGGTTGTACGGTTAATCAGCTATTATGTTGTCATTGGTGTGACGGACCCGTTTAGCTAAAAAAGAGTAGTAATGAATGGCCCATCTCTAATGAATGTACAATCAAGGAAGCAGAAGTAAATTCTGAATTAAAAAAGCTCGCTCCGTTGC
The DNA here is from genome assembly GCA_018907035.1 of Sycobia sp. Sy_11. Classification (NCBI taxonomy): domain Eukaryota; kingdom Metazoa; phylum Arthropoda; class Insecta; order Hymenoptera; family Epichrysomallidae; genus Sycobia; species Sycobia sp. Sy_11. Next base: position 69,465 of record JACCIC010000327.1, on the reverse strand, counting down.
AAATACATTAATTACGGTTGAAAATGACCATTTACTATATAAATTTTCAAGATATACGACGGTTATACATGTCATCGATTAGATTCAGCAACTTACTGTTAATTTAAAGTCAAAGTACAAAAAAGAAAATTACACAATTCTAAAAATTATAATACAATGATTCATATAGAGCATTTTTTTGAAAAAAATGAGTATAATATAGCAGAAATGAGTCTCGTTAAATATATACAATTTAGACATTTCCACGGTATGGAAGATAAAGAATTTAAAAATTTTTTACCGTGCGAGACGATCAAGGACAAATTAGAACAAAATCTAAGCTTTTGTATCGCGAAGATAGTTTTGATCTCCGTTGCCCTATTATATTGCCGCACAAAGAATACCTTGTAGAGTTTCTAATTAGAGAAAAACACATAGAATCAAAACATGCAGGGGTAACGATAACATTAAAAATTTTGAAAGAAAAGTATTGGATTTTAAGAGGGCGCAAAATCATTAGAGCGGTTATTAACACATGTGGAGAGTATCGCCGACATGACTTCAAGCAAGTTAATGCACAGAGCACGCCACTACCAGTTAATATACTATGGAATGCTGCTATATTTCAGGTAGTGGGTGTAGATTTTTCAGGCCCAATTTATTTAAAGGGCGGGAAAAAAGCGTGGATATGTATCTTTACGTGTGCAGTATTTAGAGCAGTTCACTTAGAACTTGTTCATTCATAAACGTAGCTTCTTTTTTGTTAATACCTACTTTTTTTATTAATAATAAATTATCGGAAAAAAGTAGCAGAAGAAGGTTCACCTAAAAACATCGATGATTCAAGATAATTGACTTTTTTTTTATTGAGTCCACGCGTGGATCAAATGATGTGAAAATAAACTCGGCTAATTATAAACGATCTCACAACTTTATTAAGCTGCATTTCCATTATTATTTTTTAGAGTTTTAGATATTTTGAGTTAACTATACGAGGGTGGATTGATAAGTTTCCGGCCGGACCAAGAGAAACAACGTTTTTAAGGATTTTTTTTATTTCTCAATATAATCTCCTCCAAGGCTGATACATTTCTCATAGCAGTGTTCTAGTCTAGCAATGCCATTTCTATAGACTATTCGTTAAGCTCCTCAAGATACCCATTTACAGCTTCGATTACTTCTTGATTGTTCGCAAATCACTTACCGCCAAGCCATTTTTTGAGGTTTGGAAACAGATAATAGACACTCGGGGCTAGATCTCGAGGGTGCGGCATCATTCAAACTTCAGATCGTTGATTTCAGCCATCGCTATGATTGACGTGTGCGCTGGTGCGTTATCGTGATGAAACAAGATTTTTTTCTTCGCCAGATGAGGTCGTTTAATTTTCCCGTGATAGTTTTACCCTTTTCAAGGTATTCAATGTATATAATACCTCTTGCAGGCCAAAAAACAGTAGTCATAACCTTGTTCGCCGAAAAAATTGTTTTTGCCTTCTTTGGAGTTGGTTCCTGTGGTCCAATCCACTGTTTAGACTGTTGTTTGGTTTCAGGAGTATAGTCGTGGACCCAAGCTTCGTCAGTGGTTACAAATCGACGCAAAAATTCGCTTGGATTACGCTTATACAACACCAAATTGGCGGTCGAAATGTTCTTTCGAATCAATTTTTGGCCGACTGTTAGCAAACGCGGCACCTATCTTGCACAGAGCATTTCCATATAAAAATGTTGGTGCAAAATATTTTATACACGTTCATATGACATCTTACAGTTGTCAGCTATCTCACGCACTTTTAATCTGTGGTTTGTCAGCAACATTTGAGGAATTTTTTCTATCATATCTGGAGCTGTGACCTCAATGGGGCGTCCTGAGCGAGGCTCATCAGAGGTGCTCACACGACCCTTCTTAAACTCGGAAGCCCATTGCTTAATGTTTGAATATGATGGGGAGGATGTCCCCAGTGTTGAATTCATCGCTTCTTTAATTGCCTTCGGCGTTAACCCCATCAAATAAAAGTATTTGATGATAGCACGGTTTTTCAGCTTTTCCATTTTTACGAAAAACACAGAGGCGTCTTGTTGAGCGTGCTCCCAAACCTATACTAACATGGCGATCGGACTGAAACTATAGCTACATGCTATCTAAGGATGGTACTATAGAACGCCACCTCCAGGTAGGCCTAGTGGCGCCATCTTTTGGTCAGGCCGGAAAATTATCAATCCACCCTGGTACATGCTGGTCAATATAGGGATGCGTAGAAAATTCACTTAGCAACTTGTTTTAAGGATTCATTGTTTTAAGACGCTCTTCTACGTATATTTGTCTTAATATGTGACTGAATTTAGAAAAATACTTTATATAAATTTTTTATAAATTATATATTCACTTCAACTACTGGCATAAGGTGCAACTACGAGATTGCTTAGTAGAATAATCGATAACGGCTTATTGGTAATTCAAGATTATAATGTTTGTGCCCTAATTGATGCAAAATATAGAAATAAATTAATATTAGGAAATCTTGATAACATAACTTCAAACATAATCGTTTTACCAAAGATTCATTTTTTTCAATTGAATAAATTATGTCCATTTACTCCAAATAACAGAATTAAAGTAACTAAAAATTACACAAAAATTAATTACCAATAAGAAATCATTGCAGTCTTAGTCAAATATAAGATCTTAGTAATATTATGATTTTGAATGGTTCAAATATCAATTTTTGTGTTCTGATTTATAACTTTGAACTATATAAAAAAATGTCATTAATCCAATATCAGATGTATTATTATATGTTCAAAGTAATCGAAGTATTTAGAGTTTTCGCAAGAAATTGTCCATAAAATTACCAAAAGTATTCGAAAAATTCCGCGTTAAATTGCAGTCCTGCTCGCAAAACCGAAGTACAAAACTACGAGAGGATGAGAGTAGGAGGATGGGGGCAGTAGCTGTCGGTGAAAGAAGGGACGCGTTTGATGTATAACTCGGATATCAGGATAATAATGCGTGATATGACGCGTGAGTTGTTAATTCGCGAATCGCGTCCACTGCACGTGACGCTCGCGGCTTCAGCACCCTCTTCGCGGATTCATCGTGCTGACTTTCACTCCCTATCGCTCCCTCTCTCTCTCTATCTCGGTTCGTCGGTTAATCTTTGCGATCGTAGATGTCTTTCCGCGTGACTCTTCACGAATGTAGAGAGCAAGTTTTATGAAGGAACCCAAACGGATGACCTGCGAGAGTTAAAAATAAATTGAGCAGAGCTTTGTGCGAGGAGGGCAATTTCCTTCACGGAGCTTGAAACACCGATCGAATGATTTTCCATAATATGTAAAAAAGGATAAGAGCATCATGGTTGATACAGGTTAAAGTCTCAACTTATATAACTTTGTTTATACATATTTCAGTTATATTTACTATGATATATTAACAATTAATTCTGGGCAACTAAAACTATTATTATTTATAACACTCAATAAAACAACAAAACAATGAAAAATTTGGTCTCACTAGCAATTCCCGTACAGGTAATATACATTTACTAGTATATAGTATGGTACAACAGTACTTAATCATTTTATAATAAACTTAAGTCTAATATGTAAAGAAAATATTTTAAATAATTTTACATATTTTATTTAAGCATTGGAGTATAGCGCTTTAAAAGATAATAGACAAAAATACTAGACAATAATTAAGGTTCATATAACAATACTAATATGTATAAATAAATTTGTTAGGTGGCTTCGGATATCTAATATATATATATATATATATATATCATATCACATCATACTTCATATCATATCATATCATATCATATATCATATATCATGCATATCATATATATATATATATATATATATATATATATATATATATATAGATATATACTAATTTATAAAGACAAAGCGTGTTTTTGTTTGTACACGATAATCGAAAAAAACTACTGAACAGATTGTTCTGACATTTGACATAAAAATTCTATATTACCTTCGGAAGAACATAGGCTACGTTTTTTATTGAAAATCATTTTACTTTCATCAATAAATTAAGTTAATGATTTTCACAGTCACTTCTACCACCAGCCTCTGGGTGGCGTCTTGAATCACGAACATCAACTCAAAGTAGTCCGCTTAGAGTATTAATACCAGGCCAGCTCAAACGAATGTTCATATCCAACTTTGGGATTCGTATCCTCAAAAAGGTGTGACGTTGGTCGGTATTATCTTTTTTGTTCTTCAGGTTAATCTGACATTACTCTCACATATCTTTTGACTTACTCTCACATATCTCTCGGATATCTTTTGACTTTTGTAAATTTTATTTTCTCTTACATGGGAAAATCTCTCTCTATCTCTCTCTCTCTCTCTCTCTCTCTCTCTCTCTCTTTCTCCTTCTCTTATAAAATGGTTCTGTATACCAAATCGTACTGAATATAGTTTCTGACAACAAATTGTATTTTTAGTTTTATACATTCTATTTACTTCAGAATTGTGAAAAGAGACTATGTTCCTTTAGTTTGAATAAATGAAATGATCGCAAAATATAGGTTTCTTTACCAATAACCTCGAAACTATGTATATATATATATATATATATAATATATAATATCGTCAATTCGGCATAAAAAGGCAATATCCATGGTCTGCTTAGAAAATATACGATACCATTTTACAACCATTTTATAAGAGAAGGGAAAGAAAGACAGAGTGCGAGAGAGAAACAGAGAGAAATTACAATTTACAAAAATCAAAAGATATCCATAAGGTGTGAGAGTAGTGTCAGATTAACCTGAAGAACAAAAAGGGTAATACCAACACACGCGACACCTTCTTTAGGATACGAATCCCAAAATTGGATATGAACATTCATTTGAGCTGGCTTGGTATTGATAGTTTAAGTGAACTACTTTGAGTCGATGTTCGTGATTTAAGACGCCACCTAATGGCCGCTGGTGAAACTGATTGTGAAAACCATTAACTTAATTTATTGATGAAAGTAAAATGATTTTCAATAAAAAACATAGCCTATGTCCTTCCCAAGATAATATAGAATCTATATTAAAACAATTGAATTGTACTTCTGTCGACTGCCCATATACAAATTAATAAATATTTTTTATTGGTCTTACAGTCCAATCAATTTCAACCAAAAATAAAATAAAATAAAAATAAAAATAAAAATAAAAATAAAATAAAAATAAAAACTAAAAAATAAAAAATAAAAATAACAATAAAAAATAAAAAATAAGAAATACAAATAATAAATAATAAAAATAAAAAATAAAAATTAAAAATAAAAATTAAATTAAAAATTAAATTAAAATGATAATGACAGTCAGACTGTCCTTGTTTATATTCACCCCCGTAGACTAATCTGAAAATAAAATATTAGCTGAAAAAATTCTTTGTTAGTAAAGTGCAGTCTGACTGTCCCCAACACCCTTACCTAATTGAAGACTTGTCCAACGTTTCGAGCTCGCTACGGCTCCTCATCAGGGACTAATCTAAACCTTATATTCTAATCTATATATACTCATCCCCACCACCAAATTTCGTAAATTAAATATAAATTCCCCCTCTACACAAATTGTCCAAAACCAATCAATTTAATAAGGAATGATAAACACTGTCCAATCTACCAGACTCTAACATTAAATTCACATTATTTCGATTCTTGGAAATGTGAATACTTTCAAGACTCTCCCGTTTATACTTATTATTAATACCATATTCCAAAATATCCACATTCACAAAATCAAAAGAATGTAAAAACTTTAAACAATGCTCTTTTAAACCAGAAGTAATATGTGAGCTACGTAAACTATATTTATGCTCATAAATTCTCTTTTTTAAATATCTACCTGTTTGTCCAATATAGTATTTATCACAATCCATGCAATTAATCTTGTAAACAACTCCTGATTTTAAGCATAAATCATCCTTATCTTTGCAATTATTAAACAATCTACTTAAATTATTGCGATTTTTAAAGAAAATTTGAATGTTATATTTCCGAAAATTTCTTTTTATTCTTTCAGATAATCCTCGAACATATGGTAAGACAATAATTTTGCCTCCGTTAAAATCAATTCCTGCACTATGTCTATTTTCGGTATTATAAATTTCAAACAATCTCTCAGCAATCAATCTATTAATAAATTGAATTGGATAGCCATTATTAATAAAAGTCTCTCTTACTATCTGTAAATTATTTTGTCTAAAATCTTTATGTGACAATTTAATTGCTCTGTCAATGACACCCCTCAATGCCCCAATTTTGTTTCCGAATTGGTGGTGTGAATTAAAATCTAAAAACCTACCTGACCAAGTAGGCTTTCTGTACCAATTAAGTTTTACCTTATTATTACTACATCTAATCACATTAACGTCCAAAAAACTTAACTGACTATTTACTTCAACCTCCCTTGTAAATTTAATTCTGTCATGTACAGAATTAATTAATTAATTAATTAATTAATTAATTAATTAATGAATTAATTAATTACATAATAGAATCTATATGTCAAACTTCAGTTTTTTCGGTTATCGTGTACAAATAAACATACGCTTTGTCTTTATAAATTAGAATATATATATATATATATATATATATATATATATTGTAGGTATATTATATTGTACATATTATATACGCACATTTTAACTACGGTTTCTACTGAGAAATATTGTATTGCCGTGTACGGGCGGTTGATTACGATATTCCGTTGCCTCAAGGCGATTTCTATAGGCAGTTGTGTGTTCCGATGATAGAATGCGATATCCAGACGTTTCTGAGTGATTTGTACGGACGCTATTGTATTTAGTTGATAGAAAACAACGTCCAGGAATGAGGAAATCAACGTACAAATGTACCTTTAGAATTGTTAAATAATATTATACAGGAGAAGTTGCATGAAATTAATTGACATACAAAATTAACAATAAATGAATTTAGTAAAGCAATGAATTTAGTTTTTAATAAAACAATTTTTTCATTTGATAATAAATTTTATGAACAAAAATGCGGATGCCCAATGGGGTCACCTTTGTCACCGGTTATAACTAATTTAGTTATGAAAAAATTAGAAAGTATAGCTTTGTCAAAATTGCTTTTTGAACCAATGATATTTAAAAAATAAGTTGACAATATCTTCACAATTGTGTCAGAAGTTTTTGTGGATGGTGGATGTTTTTAATTGTGTACATGAGAGAATTAAATTTATAAGGGAGGTTGAGGTTAATAATCAGTTGAATTTTCTGCACATTAATGTCATTAGATGTAGTAATAATAAGGTGAAACTTAATTGGTACTGAAAGCCTACTTGGTCAGGTAGGCTTTTAGATTTTAATTCACACCACCAATTCAGAAACAAAATTGGAGCATTAAAAGATGTCATTGACAGAGCAATAAAATTATCATATAAAGATTTTAGATTAATTAAATTATTTAAAATAATTTACAGATAGTAAGAGAAACTTTCATTAATAATGGTTATCCAATTGAATTTATTAATAGATAAATTGCTGAGAGACTGTTTCACATTTATAATACCGAAAATAGACATAATGCATGAGTTGATGTTAACAGAGGCAAAATTATTGTCTTAACATATGTTAGAGGATTATCTGAAAGAATTAAAAGAAATTTTCAGAAATATAACATTCAAATTTTTTTTAAAAATAGCAATAATTTGAGTAAGTTGTTTAATAATTGCAAAGATAAGGATGATTTGTGTTTAAAATCAGGAGTTGTTTACAAAATTAATTGTATGTATTGTAATAAATAATATATTGGACAAACGACAAACAGGTAGATATTTAAAAAAGAAAATTTCTGAACATAAATATAGTTTGCGCAGCTCACATATTACTTCCGGTTTAAAGGAGCATTGCTTAAAGTTTTTACATTCTTTTGATCTTGTGAAGGTAACAGAAATACATATATACGGATAGACGTGCTATTTTGGGTGAAAGAAAAGTTAGTTACGAGGAGAAAGTGGACACTTCTCTTCCCTCCCCCTTTTACTTCTAACACGGGTTAGACTTTCTTACAATTTTGGATCGTATTTTGTCAAGGTACGCGTTTTAAGCATAAGGGGCAGGAAGACGACGCGACGGTTTGTTCGGTCGTAAATTGTAGTGTGCGCACTCTTTCCCGCTTTCTCTTCCGGTGGGATTCGGTAGTTCGTGAGAAAACATTCGGAGTTTTCTTTTCCGAATATTTTCTCGACGAAACTGCGTTGCGACGTAACAATATATATATATATTTATACGTATTATAATACATTATTTTTATTTTTATGTTTATATATTTATATCTATTATTATATATTATTTTTATTTTATTCTGCAAAACCCTAGCTTACATTTATATATATATATTTATATATATATATATATATATATATATATATATATATATATATACATATATATATTATATATATATATACGTGTGTACAAATATATATACTTTTAATGTTTATATCTGTAATATATTTTGACTTGATTACTAAAATTAATAATATTTTATTATAATTATTAGCTCGATACACACCAAACGAACATCGCTATATATATATATATATATATATATATATATATATATATATAACTCGCATATAAATAACTGCAACTATTTAGACAGAACAGAATAGGCTGAAACGTTAAGTTGAGGATGAATTCAACTGTTGAATTTCTTCATGAATAATTTCTCTAGGAGCATTATGCAATGTGAAACATTTCCTTAAGATTGAACTATGGTTAAAATTTAATATATAACTGTTATATAATGTTATTATTTAATTCTACAATAGTATAAATGGTCTTAAATTATTCTTTGATCAACAGTATGCAAAAATTAAGCTAGATACCAAAATATTGGAATGTTAAAAATAATATTTCATAAATAATAAGTAATAAATATTTGTTAACGTGTATTTAAAATTTGTTAATTTCTTGGTTCATTATTTCAATTAATATTATTTTAGTACGGTATTATACTAGAAATATGAAATAGTCAATTTTCAAATGAATTTTGCTTTATACATTGACTTAAATTAATAAATATTTTCATCCGTCTTACATCCTTTATAATATCATTTATTAGCTAAAATATTGACAGTTAGACTATCCTTGTTTATGATCACCCTCATAGAATCTGAAATAAAATTTATTACTACAATAAATTATATCAGAAAATTGAAAATAAAAATAAAATAAAATTAATAATAAAATAAAAACAAAAATACAATAATAAGTAAAATAAAAAAATAATAAAAGTACTATTCGATATTAGTAAAGGACAACCTGACTGCCCCCACCACTTTTGGAACCGCTACGGTTCATCCTCAGGAACTAAACTAAATTGAAAAATCCAGCATGCTACTTTATATACCCCATCCCCACAGTTTTATTTCACATTCTATGGGGGTGATCATAAACAAAAACAGTCTGACTGTTACTATTTTAGCTAATATATGATATTTAAAGACTGTAAGACCGATAAAAATATTTATTAATTTAATTCTGAACAGTCGACATAAGTACAATTTTTAATTTTAATTTATACATTGACATATAAAAATTGTAAACAGAACATGATATGATTGCTACTTAAAGAAACACGTGCACTCATTATAAATACATAATACTTAAGTGCACAAATAATACTTTTCATATAGTGGTCAATATAAATTGTTTGCAATTTCCACAAGCATTCGGGTAATTTGTAATTATACGTTCCTCGAGCGAACTCATAAAAGCTGGCGATTAAAATCTGTCAGAAATGCGGAATCAAGCGAAAACTTACAAGCTCACCGGTTTCGCAATTATTTATGGAGATGAAGTTTCTCTTCGTCTGAATTGGGTTTCGCGAGAGCGCCACTTATATACAGAGCATCAAAAGCCATCGCGCACCGCGTACACGTTCTACGGTAGTTCAAGTCGCAAAGACCGGAGAAGAGCTGTTTTCCCTTAGCTACCTTTCCGATGTGCCTCGTCCCGTACTTTCCTGTTTCGCAGTCTCTTCTTGGCGATTTCTATCTATTTCCATAATTTCCTCTTAGCTGATAATTCTTCCCGCAGAGAAGATAGAGGTATATATATATATATATATATATATATATATATATATATATATATATATAGAGAGAGAGAGAGAGAGAGAGAGAGAGATAAAGAGAATCAGATGAAGAGCAGGAGACTTCGGTTACCCCCAAGCCGTTGCATGCTACTCCTCGAAACGCAACGCTTGCTATCATTACTCTATCTCGTATTTTTGTTCTGCTCTCGTAATTTTAAGGTTTCCGAATCTGTTAAAAAAACAGAGATTGTAAAAAATAAAAATATTTTAACAACCTTGAAGCAGATTTAATCCTTTGCATTTACGTTTCTTAATGAATTTTCATTATCTTTAAATTTAAATTTACTCCGCATGCCTTTTATATAATAAATAAATAAATATATATATATATATATATATATATATATATATATATATGTATATGTTAACTTAATATTTAATCAAAACATAAATAATAAAAAGAAGAAAAATATAGATATTTTTCATTAATATTTCATAGGTAAGGAGAAGTGAATTTATGATAACAAATAATTAAAACAATAATATAAAATGAAATATTTTGTTTATTTAAAATAAGGCATAAAAAACCTCCACTTTTTAAGTGGAGAAAAAAGCCGAGATTTTAATAATTGAAATTAACAATAATTTGAATGATCATTCAATATTTAAGATAAGTCTTACCCTAATACACACGACGATGCGCATTCCTTACGTAATCTATATGCGTCGCAGCTTAAAACCTCGTCAGGTTAAGCGTTCCTGCTCTAGGTTGACGATCTTTCACATAGAAGTACAAGTATTTCTCGAGGCAACAGGGGCCTATAATCGAGAAGATACAGAAAGTCTCAAGGCAGCATGGGCCTAGGTCGAGACAAAGCGCCGCTACGGGCAAAGGTAGGCGATCGAGGCCTTTTACCAATTATTTGCCGCTCAGGGCAACAAACACTCGCACTCCAGAGCAGAAACACTCACCACAACGCTAAAACTATGTATTTAAATAGATATAAGAATTACAACTAATAACTACAATGTAGGTATCGACAAAGAATATAATTTAAGGAGGTGCACATCGCTCGACTAATGTTCGCGACAATCTCTTTCCTTTTCAAATCTTCACGAGGCCCGAACCTCTCGGCGCTCGAGTCACAAAATATAAACACACGAGCCCTGCCGTCACAATTATTATCGTTTTCTATGTACATTTCATTATATACAAGTAATTACACATATACTCACGCATACATATACTCACATACATATACTCACATACATACATATACATATATATATATATATATACACATACATACATGTACACACACATATACATGTTCAGACATGTATACACATACATATATATACAAACATACATAAGACACTCATACTCATACACACACTCATACTCATACTCATACATACGTATTTAAAACATAGACTTTAGAGCGAAACGCGAACATTCCGCTCGCCTTCGTACGAAAATTAAATCGGACGAATAAATATGTTCGTATCTTCTTTTTAACTTGTACTAGCTGGTCGCGCAGCTACTTCTTTCTGTTCCTTTTATTCTTCCAATGACAATGGGCAAAGTCGAGCAATGAGTCGTCGAAGTGTCGTTGTCGATATTCTCAAAGTTACTACTCTTACCAGACCATCAGGTCCAGGATGAACTTCAACTTCTGCCTAATGGCCATTTCGAAGGTGGATAGCGATCGTCTCTTATAAGGACAAGTTGACCCACAGCAAAATTCTCCATTGAGTTGAATCCCTCCATTTGCCCCGTTCTTGGAGATGTTGCAAATAGTTGAGAGACCACCTGTGCCAAAATTACGTTCTAATGCGTTGCGTTAATTGATATCGACTAAGTCGATTTTGAGGCACGGTTGTCAATTCCTCATTTGGAATGATACGTGAACATTCTCCAATAAGAAAGTGTGATGGCGTAAAAGCATTCAACTCATCAATATCAGCACTTAAGGAACAAAGTGGCCGGGAATTGAGGCAGGCTTCTATTTCTGCTAATATTGTTGAAAGCTCCTCAAGGGTGAGGGTATGATCACTAACAACTCTTTTCAAATGATGGTTTCGGATTTTACCCCTGCCTTCCATAGTTCACCATAATGCGGTGTAGTAGGAGGGATAAAACTCCAATTTGTGCCGTCATTTGCAAGTTCAGATGCAATTTTCTTGTAGAATTTTGACGCTGCGTTAAACATCGATTGCAGTTTCTTATCCGCGCCATGAAATGTTGTTGCATTATCACAGTATATATTTTTACAGATTCCTCGTCGGCTTGAAAACCGACGATATGCAGCGATGAAAGTAGATGTGGTGAGGTCGCTGACGACTTCTAAGTGTATGGCGCGAGTAGTAAAACAAATAAAAATAGCTATATACCCTTTATAGGTACGATGCCCGCGACCGAGGCTTGATGCGCTGACATGTAATACAGTTACGAATTTCTGTTTTGACAATACGATTTCTACCTGAAATCCATACACTTTGAAGTAGAATGCTGTTAGTTAAAGTAGGCCCACCGTGTAACGCTGATAAATGTGCGTGTCTAACAAATAGTCGGCTTACAGTACATTTGTTTGATAAAATAGGCGGGTGTTGAGAATTATGTGTAACAGAAGAATTAGAAAGGCTCCCGCCAACCCGAAAAATATTCTCGCTTTCGTCTATAAACGGATTTAGTTTACACAATGAACTACCTTTCGGTAACGGTTTTCCTTTTTTTAATAAATTTATTTCAGAGGCAAAGGCGTTTGACTGAGAGATCCTTATAATCCTTAGACGCGCATCATAAAGTTCAAAAGATGTCAAAAATAGTGGAAGTTCGCCTACTCCGTTCATACGATTTCGCATATTCCGTAATGGGCGTAAACAATAAGCCGTTACCCGAATTAAGCGAGATAGTGATGAGAATCGCGAAAGTAAATCGACATTATTTTGCCTTGAAATGTGCAGGGTTTGCGCCGACACCTTTTCCGCGCAGGGCACAGTAGGCTGCGAGAGCTAGGACGGCCCGTGCCACCAAAGGTCATTATCAAGTAATTTTGTTGGTGTACAACCACGAGTAGCGAGATCAGCTGGATTACTTTTTGTAGGTACGTATCTCCATGTAGCTGATGGTCCGTCCATTATTTTATTATACCACGTCCGTCTATTATTTATTTTATTGTCAGTTATTCGCGACATGTGCCCTAACCTTTCATATGTCTCCATAAATTCATTATAAGCGATTTCTAATCTTTGATCGCGAGACAAACGACGATGTATCCGTGATAAAGATTTAAGAGCAGTGTGACAAGTTTCCGTGACTACTTGCGGTATTTTCGACTTTAAAGGCAACGTTACAACATATCGTACATCCTGAGTACGCGTATGTGTTTCGACGAATAATTTTTCACAGAATTCATCTTCAGGTTTTAAAGTACGCTCGGATACAGATACTTCTTCTAAATCCCAAAATTTTTGTAATTGGATACTTAAATCATTGTTGGAAGTACACTGAAGAACTCTTTTAGATAAATGCGGCAAAATATCCGCCCGCCGTGACGCCGTCGTTTCAACGGGACCCGATAATATCCATCCGAGCTGTGTGTCCTGAGCAACTAGAGTTCAAAATTGACGAACACCTGATTTCATCAGTTTTCCATACACATCGGCACCTAATATTATGTCGACTTTATTGGGCTCGTAAAACTTGGGATCAGCTAATTTAAGTTTATTAAAGCTATTGGAATCAAATGTTATTATTTTTTGTGCAGATAACTGTGACGTAAGTCGCGGAAGTACCAATGCTTCTATATCGAGCTGGAAGCTCGAGTCAATATCAGATTGTAAAATAAAATTCACCATTGATCGAGCAGTATTTGTGACATTAGCGCCGAGTCCACTTAGCGGTATCTCAACACGTTTTTTCTTCAAATTGAGAAGCTGCGCAATAGACTCTGTCACGAACGAAGCTTCTGAACCCTGGTCTAATAACGCGCGAGCATACGTTTGCTTTGCATGCGACCCTAATATGACAACTCGGGCCGTAGCCAGTAATATCGTATTACGCGGCATCATTATACTGGCTGTGAGTGTATTCACGCCCGTCGATGCTGTTACATGGTTTAAACTTTAAGTTTTCTGATTATTTTCGGGATGATTTTGATTTTGTGAATTACGTTACGTATTACCAAAATGTAAAAGCGTATGATGCTTCCGACCACATTTAGTACACCGCTTAAGAGACGAGCAATCCTGAAATTTATGTGATCCTAAACAATTGAAACACAGATGAAATCGACGAACATAAGAACCACGATCATAAGCGGATTTCATAAGAAATTTAGAACATTTAAAAATTTTGTGGTTGCTTGTACAAAGTAAGCATTTAGAATTTTGCGGGATTGATTTGTTGGAAGTTGTATGGAAAATTTTACGTGTATTTGATAATAAAGGTTTTTGTTGCGTAGAAATTCGTTTTTCAATTTTAGCATCCGAACTCATCTTTAAAGTTTGTACTCGTTTCTCTAAAAATTCTGAGAGTTCAGAAAACTTCGGAAATCTATCGAATAGAACAGAATCATTCTCGTTAGTTTCTGCATTTTTTTGATCTTGTTCTAGTAAGCTAAGCTCTAGTAACTAAGCTCTGATTCCCATACCTTCCTTGTTTCGGGATCTAATTTATTTCCGAGTATGTACACAATCCAAACATGCCATGATTCAACTGGCATCTTTAGATTTTTTTAAATCGCGAATTATATGCTGTGATTCATCGACAAAGCTACGCAACTCAATCGCGGATTCTTTTTTTAAGATAGTTAAATTCATAAGAGCATTAAGGTGGTTATAACCAGTGAGTCAAGGATTATAGAAGCGTGCCTTTAACGCTTTCCATGTTGATATGTAATTGGCATTTGTAGTCGCAATATCTTTTACTAAATCAGCTGCTGTACCCTTTAATGAAGTTTTTAGATATTGTAGCTTAGTGACATCTGTTATTCCCGGAGTATTATGCACGAGAGATAAAAATAAATCATGGAAACTTTCCCAATCCTCGTAACGACCAGAAAACGTAGGCAAATCGAGCTTGGGTAGTTTAGCGATACGAGGACTGTTTACATGCATACACTGTTCATTAGTTCTATTAGATGCCACGACTTCAGATGTATTTTCGAACGCTGAAAGTAGCAATAAGAATTTGTCAAGAGCATCTTCATACACGATCTGCATACGTGAAAATAGACCCTCTCGTATGTAAGTATCTAAATCAGCCTCTGGTTTTGTAACAATTTCCGCGTGTGTTTTCCGTGCTTCGTCCCAAACCTTATTTATTGCATCGATACGAGATTGGACAATACTTTTACTCAGAGTGTCGATCGTGCGTTCCCTAACACGCGAGAAAATAAATTCAATCTCAGTCAAACGTGCCTGTTGCAACGCTGTTAACTTTTTTAAATTAATAGATGGCATTTTAATGACAAAAGGTCTTTCGATAAATAAATGCTCAAAATTTCAATAAGGAAAACAGTTTATCGATAAGTATCAAATTTCTTAGTCACACTGAAAGCTTTGACGACTTACGTAATTCTAGAAGTATATTGATATAAACAGAGATGAAAATGGGCCCACTATTTGAAATAGTATTTGCGACTAAAGATAAACTATATACTAAAGATTCAGATTATTAATATGACTAAATACTAAGAATAAAAACACAAATTAAAATTAAACTAGGTTTATATAAACAAAGCTAAAGAAAGCAAATCGCAATCCAATTTCTATACATGTGCTTTAGATATATACGTCTTATATATACGAACTATAGCTAAACAATATCCGGAATGAACGAAGAATAAGCTTAAGTAAAACTTTAATGTTAAAATACTGAGAATACTTATTTTGAATTTTATTTAACAACGTAGAAAATTATGAAGAATACACAATATTATAAACATAGAACAAAAATATATAACTTAAAATGTAATTTATAATGAAAAAAAACGGATAGAACAAAATCAAAACAACCTAATTATGAATATTAAATCCTAATCATACCACATTTAAAACTATATAATCTTATTACATAAAGACAATAAAATCAAACTTAACAATACTTAATTCGCCTTATTATTAACGATAATTTCGAATTTGCTACCAAAAAACTCACTCCTCACCCGGGGCACCAAAAAATGTTAACTTAATATTTAATTAAAAAATAAATAATAAAAAGAAGAAAAATATAGATATTTTTCATTAATATTTCATAGGTAAGGAGAAGTGAATTTATGATAACAAATAATTAAAACAATAATATAAAATGAAATATTTTGTTTATTTAAAATAAGGCATAAAAAACCCCACTTTTTAAGTGGAGGAAAAAGCCGAGATTTTAATAATTGAAATTAACAATAATTTGAATGATCATTCAATATTTAAAATAAGTCTTACGCTAATACACACGACGATGTGGTAACAGGGCGACTGCTATAGAGGGTTTCGTGTTAGAGAGGTAGAATACGACTTCTACAGGAAATTTGGTGTTCGAATGATAAAATAGAAAACTCCCCGTAGAAATCTCCCGTCATACCTGGACATCGACTTCTATCATCCAAACACCCAACTCGAAAAATGTTCTGAGACACCTGGACATTGTATTGAACCGTCCAAACACGAAACTCTCCATAAAAGTCATCCCGACATACCTGGACATCGTTCCTTACCGACTACACGTGATGCTGCCCGTAGATGTTGTTTCGAGACACCTGGACATCATATTCTACCATCCAAACACGAATGTCCTCGTAGAAATCGTCCATAGGCCACGGGATATCGTATTAAACAGCTCCTACACGAAACTACAATATTTCACCGTAGAAGCTGTATTTAATATATATATATATATATATATATATATATATATATATATATATATATATATATATACTAGCATTCACCGAGATAATAATTTAACCGATTTGATAAACAATTGTATAAGATCTCAGTAAAAAGTACTCTACATATAAAAAACTATATTACTATAAATAATTGATCGTAATTTACCTATCGCCGCTTCTGTATAAAAAGCTACTTCCATGTAGCGTCTATTTCCAAAAGTTGATGTTTTGCCAAACATTATATATATATATATATATATATATATATATATATATATATATATATATATATATATATATATATGCATAATAAATACAGCTTCGATCGAGAAAATTGTACTTTCGAGTTGGAGCAGTAGAAAAAGATGTCCAAGTATCTCGAGATGACGTTTTCGGAGAGTATCATGTTCGAACTATAAGAAATGTCTGATATAGAGTTTTGTATTAGGGAGATAGATACAATGTCCAGGCATCCCGGGACGACTCTTACTGGGAGTGTGCGTGTTCGAATGATAGAATACGAATATTTTCATAAAAGTCACCGTAGAAATCGTCCCGTCATAGCTGGATATCGTCTTCTACCGGCCGAACACGAAATTCCCCGTAGATATCGTTTCATAACACCTGGAAATCGCATTCTAACATCCGAACTCGAAACTTCTCGTAGAAATTGGCCCGATATATCTAAACATCGTTTTGTACCAACTAAACACGATAGTCCCAGTAGAAGTCGGCCCGAGAAAGCTAGCATCGCTTCCTAACGACTACACAATACTCCCCGTAGAAGTTGTTCGGAAAGACCTAGATATAATATTTTACCGCCCAAACACGAATCCTCCCATAGAAATTCATTTTCTCGCACCTCGAATTCGTTGTCGAACAACTACATAAAATATTCCCCGCAGAAATCGCCCAGAGACACTTGGACATCGCATTCTATCCCAACACGCAACTGCCTATGGAAATCGTCTTGAGGCAACGTGATATCGTAATCAACCGCCGGTACATGCCAATACAATATTTCTCAGTAGAAACCGTATTTAAAATGTGTATATATAATATGTACAATATAATATACATACAATATATATATATATATATATATATATATATATATATATATATATATATATATATTTCGTATATACCTGCCGTTTTTTTTCTTTTTTTTATGTTATTGAACGTCGCTTTATTTATGCTTCCAATTATCGGTGCTAATCAGCGACGGAGGTCTACGATGTGTTTGTAAACAAAGCACATGTAAATAATTACAGCGGTGCCTGTATCAATCGGCCGAGACCGGGATTTGAACTCGGAACACCGAGTTACTAGTCCTTCGCTATAGTGATCGTGTCATCGTAGGCCTCCCGCCGTTTTTTTTAATTAACTACCGTGAATATTTAGTAATAGTGCCAACAGAAATTCAAGCAAAATGTTAGTATGCGAATAACATATTTTTTAAGTCGACGATGGATATTGCCTTTTTATGCAAATGTGACGATATATATACACATATACATAGTTTCGAGGTTATTGATAAAGAACCCTATTTTGCTACATTTCTTTTGCTCAAACTAAAAAAAAACATAGTCTATTGTCACAATTCCGAAGTTAATATAATGTATAAAAATAAAAATATAATTTGTCGTCGTTTAGGCCTACGATGGCTCGATCGCTAGAGTGAAGAATTAGTAACTTGGTGATTCGAGTTCCAATCCAGGTCTCGGCCGATTGACACAAGCACCACTGTAATATTTTACATGTGCTTTGTTCATAAACACATCGTAGACCTCCGTCGCTGATTAGCACGGGTATTTGGAAGCCTAAATAGAGCGACGTTAAATAACATTAAAAAATAATAATAATAATAATTTGCCGTCTCAAACTATATTCAGGATGGTTTGGCATACAAAACCATTTTATAACAGATGGAAGGCGAGAGAGAGAGAGAGAGAGAGAGAGAGAGGAGAGATTTTCCCATGTAAGAGAAAATAAAATTTACAAAAATCAAAAAATATCCATAAGGTGTGAGTGTAGTGTCAGATTAACCTGAAGAACAAAAAAGGTAATACCGACTAACGTCCCACCTTCTTTACGATGCGAATCCCAAAGGTGGATATAAACATTCGTTTGAGCTGGCCTGGTATGAATACTTTAAGCCGACTACTTTGAATTAATATTCATGATTTAAGACGCCACGTTGTGCCCGCTGGTTAAACTGATTGTTAAAACCATTAACTTAATTTATTGTTGAAAGTAAAATGATTTTCAATAAAAAACATAGCCTATGCCCTTCCCAAAATAATCTAGAATCTATATGTCCAATTTCAGAACAATCGGTTCAGTAGTTTTTTCGGTTATCATGTACAAACAAAAACACGCTTTTAGAAATGATATGAATATGAATATGAGTATGAATATAAATATGAATATGAATGATATGATATGATATGATATGATATGATATGATATGATATATGATATGATATATATATATATATATATATATATATATATATATATATATATATATATATTACGTATATTTTCGTATTTTAAATTAAATACTTTGAATATTTAGTTAGTGGTGCCAACTAAAATTAAAGTAAAATAATGGTTTGTGTTCAGACACCGCCTTTTATAAAATACAAAATATAAAGATAAAAGATAAAAACATGTAAAAACGAAAATATAATTTGCCTTCACAAAGTAGTTCAGATACAATAATTTAAATTAGTTGAAATACACCGATTGGCCGCTGACGAATCTGACTTCTAAGATCATTATCTGTGCTCTTAATTTATTCATGAAAGTAAAATGATTTTCAATGAAAAACCTAAACTATGTCCTTCCCAAGTTAATATAACATATATATTTTGAATTTCAAAGCAGTCGGTTCAGTGGTTTTTTTGTTTAACGATATGATATATATATATATATATATATATATATATATATATATATATATATATATGTTGAACAATTAGACCAAAAGACGTTATATTTCTGAAACATTAATATTATGCCTTTTATTGAAACAGTCAAGTTTTCTTATCAGAAGCATTCTTCTTTAGCATTACTCCCCTTAGTTAATGGAGCGTCATATCTGCCAGTGCATGTAGTCAATTCGTACAGCTGCGGCAGCCGTTGTTACACCTTATCTGCAGCTCTTGGAAATATTCAAATGAATTTCTAATCTGCGGCAGCTCAGGCACAGAGGTGTAGTTGAGCCGCCTCGAGACTGGCGAAAAGAAGACACTGAAGAATCTGAAAATTACCAACTGGAGCGTTAATGACTTTGAATAAGCTAGTTTCATTAAAAAAAATAAGAAAAGAAATTTTATTTTTTTTATCTATTTAAGCTCGATTTCCCTCTTAGAAATCTAACAATTTTTAATAGGCTGGAAAGTAGTTACTAGGTAGTAAAAATAGAATCAATCATTGTGGCTAGAATCGAAGTAAATCTTAGAATGCAAAATGTGAACGTTGTCAATAAAATTAAGAAAAAGGTAGAAACTAGGTTTAAAAACTAGTTAAAAACTAGGTAGAAACTAGGTTGTTTTTAACCTTGTTTCCGGTTAGTAAATGAGCAGTTTATTTAATAATTAATATTTATATAATATTATAACATTATGTTGTTCATTTAATAAAAGAAAAATCATAAGATATGGAAACTAATAATTGAAAAAAATTACAAAGTAATAATAAAGTCTGCTTGTCGTTCGATTTTGTCATCTTAAAAATTATACGTAATAAACCAATTTTGGAAATATTTTTTTCATCTTATTATTTCATTTCTAAAATTTCGCATAAAGCAATTAATTAAAAAATTCTTTTCTTTGTTGTCTTATACAGGCTTCAATTATCGGTTGTGAGTTAGTAATGCTATCCTATTTATTTATAAAATAAATAATATTTGAAATTTTTGCATTTTATAAAATAAAATTAATTTTTTAAATTAAAAATCATGCTGAGTTCATAATTATAATTCGTAACTTGATTTGATGGAGAGTGTTCTTACGGCATATCTGATGATTTGCCATATCCGCAGGTGGTAAAACATTATCTTGGTTAGTCTATAAGCCCGATTCTAATTTCACATAAGTATAACGTATATTATATACGAATGTGTAAGCTATTGTCAATGCGTTGTATATGTATTTAGATCTATAAGGTATATAGAACCAACGTACTTATAAGTTACTTCAAAATTTTCGAAATGAACTTGATAAACATTTATAATTAATTAATTAAAATAATGATTAAAGTCAATGAATTTATATAAGAAAGCATGATAACGATATGAATTTTTTAGCTAGGTTACATATATATGTTATACATCACTTAACCTTGTTTTAAGATAAAATTTAGTCATAACCACACACACACACACATACATGCGCGCGCGCGCGCGCGCGATATTCCATAACCAAAATATTAATTGCTCATTAACTAGGGAATAACTACATGAAAAGGAATAAAAACAACTTATTTTCTATTTTGAAAAATAATTTCAGTTTCAATAGGTAAAACATACCTAGTTTCAAGGTAACTTTATTGGAATCTTTATTTACTCCAAACTAACTATTATAGCTATTAAATACCGAAAAAATAGCTTGAAAAAATGTAACTATAAATCGGCCGGAATGATCGTAAAAAACGTTACATGTTTTCCAATTTACTACCGAACAAATATACCTTGTTACTAGGTATCTTCATTTGAAAATACCTTGTTTATACCTTAAAAATAGAATGAATTTCTACCAACGTTATATTTTATATTATACCACTTATTGTCGATTTTGTATTTGTGCAAAACATTAATTAAAAACCTGTTTTATTTCAGATAAGCATGTAAATAAAATATATAGAGCGATTATACGAAATGAATAAGTCATTAACTTTTGTCGTATTCTATCAGCAATATAATACAATTACTTTTGTAAGAGGCCTACAATGGCTCGATCGTTAGAGTGACGGACTAATTATCCGGTGATCCAAATTCAAGATCCGGTTTCGGACGATTGGCACAAGCACCGCTGTAAAAGTAAAAAATTTATGTCGCTGGTTACTATCAGTAGTTTGAAACAAAAATAAAGCAACGTTAAATAAAAAATTACGTTTTTATGTTTTAAAGTATTTCTTTAGAATTATCTCATTATTTCATTTCAGAAATTAAATTCAGTAGATAGGCTATGGGCATTCTAGCATATGTGCATTCTGGCACACTCTCTCCCCCTGAAATCTGTGCTTTGGCCCTGTGGGCATTCAAGCACACCTCTCCCCCTTGTAAACTGTGCTGAGCCCCCCTGCATATTGTAATGTATAGAGAATGAGGTCACCTCCCAAAACGATGCCGCTCTCGCTATATTAGATAATGAGAGAGAGATGGGGAACGACTCGTTTCATCTTTTTTTCATACATTAAAATTTAATATACGTGTGAGAAAAGGCGAACACCATTGATGGTAGAGGTGAGCAGAGCATGACATACTTTACACGCGAGTATACTTTGGGTTCTCTACTAGAGGGCTGGGGGGGGCATGTCTCACTTGACAGGTGAGTAGACTTTAGATGTAGTAGAATACCTTTATGTGCCGTGATGCCTATAGCAAAGTCAACTACTTTTTTTATTTTTTTATTTATTTTTTTTTTTCATTTTTCTTCTTCTTTGAATGTAGCAATATTTAAATAACCTTTCTTACATCTCCACTGATGGGATTATACTGAACTATGCGATCGTGCAAGATCAAGCAATAAGCTGTAGTATTAGCTGGAAAGCTGTCTATAGCCTCAAATTCTAAACGTACATCTACAGGAGCGCTCTTTAGAGATTCATTTTGTCGTGAGCAATCAATCACTATGAGAGGTTCATTATCGAGAAACTGTTTCTTTGAAAGCAGTGGTTGAGGATCCCTTGTATAGTATGTTTTTTGGAAATTTGCATACATATCATACAGTATTGCATATTGATTATTAGATATGTCAAGGTTTAAATTATTGTATGGATAATATTGAGAATTTAAAAAAAGTTTCACGTTAGTAATATTGCAATGATCAAAACGACTGGCGTTTGCGGATGCTTGATATTTTTTCTTTGTCTGTAAGCCGAGAATCACATAACGTGGTTTCTCCAATTGATTGGAAGTTTTGACTATCCACACATGCTTATTGGCGCTAGGCAGAACAGGATATTCAAATAGTTCCCATGAACGATAACACATTGGGATGGGATTATCTTTGCCAATGAAATTTAAAAGTTGGATTTTTTGTTTATCAGAAGCAATGACATAAGGCATTAACCATTCTATTTTTGTTATTTTTATGTTATATTCTTCATATGTAGTATTATTACCAACTATACTACCTTCCTGGATTATGGCATTCAGGTCAGATATTGATCTTACCAGAATGAGTTCATGTTTCATGTTAATTACAATTTTTTTGTAATCTTCTGCGAAGCCCAAACTCATACTTAGAGGAATAGAAACGTCGAAGTTTCCATGCCTATCTATCAATGTTCTCGTTGTTTCTTCGTTGCCAATCCAGCCTGCATTTTCAAGCATGAGCGTCTCGTTGGTATTGAATGAAGCCAATCCTTTCATGACACTACTCAATCCAACATTTTTACTTTTGTCTATCTCAACGCCATAAATTTCGTAGCGAATTTCATCAAAAAGATGACAAATACCATTGTTGACGAATCTAGATTTAGTTGGTGCATTTCCAGCAGTGTTTTGTAATTTTCCATAGATATGGATAGAACTACATGATGGCAGAAGACACAGATGTTGGTGTTGGATGGAAATGCGAATTTCATCATTATGATCAAAGTTTAGTGATGTGTATGGTTGATGTGCGTGAATTTCATAATGAGCAATTGACTCATCGAATGCTACACCTGATTGAATTTCTAGTATTTCGTCCATTTTTCAGAAAGCAGCAGAAAATTATACAGCTAATTTTTTTCCACGAACTTTTAGACCTAGACTTTGTAGGAACTGAATGTTCTTCAGTGTTAACGGTTTCAAACTCTTCAATCGACTGATTGTCGATTGCCATGATGGAGTACTTATATGTGTGCTAGAATTATAAACAATCCCCATTATATAGATTTGATATGAAGTCTAACAGTGATTTCCTCTTCTCGAAAATTAACTAGATTGCCGTCCTGATCGACAATTCGAACTTGTATATTATCTATGCACTTAACACTAAGTGGTAGATATATAACATGTGATGGAATTTCTATGATTTTATATCATGGAGGAACACTGGGAAAGAATTCATGAATAGTATGAACTTTTTGGTTGTTAATGAAAGCGCCTGCAGTAATGTTACACTCGACTCGGAGTGCGTTGATTTTCAATATTTTCACTGGTAAATCAGAACGGTGTTCTATATTTTCTTTGAGAGTACGAGGAGTAAAACCCAACACTCGACCGATTGATTTTTCAGTTCTAACGTCTAACGAAACACTGCACTTAGTTTCACTTTTAAATGTATTATTGTTAGCTTTCAAGGAAAATTCAATTCCTTTTGGTTTCAATGTATTAGATAAAAATTGATTTATATCATCAATCTCGTAACTACCAATGGGGATAGTAATAATTTCTCCTTTTAAATGAAGTTGATTATTTGTATTGTCAATATTTGGAATTGAATTAAAGGTTAAAAGTTCGACTAAACCTAAAACATAATTTTTATGCTTTGGTAATTCAATGGATGGAAAGTATTGGGCTTCTAAGACAGAAGATTTTCCTGAAAGAGTCAAAGTGAAACTATCTTCTATGACTGATTGAGCGAAAATGATCAAATTTTATCTGACAAATTCTTTTTATAGACTTTCAGTTAAAAAACGAAGATAAAGATGACCGCAAATGAATGAGTCGAAATTCTGATATCTTGTATAGTTGTATTTCACTTCTTTCACATTGAAATATTTCATAAGATCTATGGGAGATTTGAGGTCACCAAAGCTATCAAAGTAGGTGGCGTCAGATCCTCTCTTTCGATAACTGACCCAATGGGTACCTTTATTTTGCAAATCATCAAAATTAACAATGGCAGATTCGTTATTCCATGGTCCATTACGAGGAAGGCTATTTCTCATGAAAACACCTCGAAAATATGGAATTTGTAATATATGTGCATATTTTATAAGATCATAGTTTGTTAGTGGACGATTTGGCAAAATTGAATTGAAGTTTTTTTTTTTCTTTCAATTAGACCGTGTCCGACATGCGGTTTGAGAAATAATCCCATTCCACGTTTATATGGCTTCAGATAGAGACCTTTACCTAAAGCAATAGCTTCCATCGTCTTATTATGTCGCTTACTTTCTTGATAATCTTTCTGCGCAGCTTTAGCATCATTTACTACTTTAGCTATTCCAGCAGCACCTCCGGCTAAAGCACCAGTTGCACTTAGTCCTGCGAACAGTGGAATAAGGAAAGGAAGAACTCCGCCAATTTTAGACGGAAGGGGTATCACACGTGGAATGAGAACTTTCTTCTTACAACCACTATTCTTAAGAGCTTGACGAGCACCTTTTAAGGCGGACTGTATGACTTTGCGTGAATGTTTACTTGATTTCAATGATTTTTTCGCTGCTGTCACCAATTTGTTGAATTTCAGCCCCATTCCAGTTTTTGCCTTTAATTTCATAGCACTGGCAACCGCTAGAGCTGACGCTTTCTCCGCAAGACTAGCATCTTTAGCTTTAATCAGTTGCCAAGCTTTATTAGCAAGCTTTATGTCAGCCACTTTACGATTACTGTTTTTATTAGAGTACTCAATGTCATGTTCTTTACATGCCTTATCTAGTTCATTTATTCCCGGAACACCCCTTTTTAATCGCTTTGTTAATTTAGTGCCAGGGCCACAGCATTGATAACCAGGAAGATGCATTTCGATAGGTAAATTGTTGATTACTCTATCAAGCAATCCACGTCCTTCCTTTTTTAAATGCTTCCGAGTTTTATGCTCAATCATCTTTGGCAGTGAAATTATAACTGATGATCGAAAATATAAAATCAACATTTATATATTTACTTCAGTTAATGATAAACTAGACTTTGTCATATCAACATGGATTTCACTGAGCAGAACGTGAAACTCCCTGTCGCTAACTTTGATTTTGGAAAGGAAAAAAGAAGGAAGCGACACGGAGAATTGCTACCAGATAGTATACGAGCAGTATTCTGCGGTCCATCAAACTGCGGAAAAACAAATAGCTTATTAGCTTTAATCACTCATCCCAATGGTCTTAGATTCGAGAATGTGTATGTTTATTCAAAATCCTTAAATCAACCAAAGTATCAATTTCTCAAAAAAGTCATAGAACCAGTCGAAGGCATCTCATATTTCCCGTTCAGTGAACATGAATCTGTAATATCACCGGATGAAGCATTGCCCAATTCAATTATGATTTTTGATGATGTAGCTTGTGAGAAGCAAGATAACGTCAGAGCATTTTTCTGTATGGGGAGACATAAAAGTGTAGACTGCTTCTACCTATGCCAGTCATAGGCTCATATACCAAAACATCTTATTAGAGATAATATTAATATGTTAGTAATTTATCGACAAGATGATGTGAATTTAAAACATATTTATGATGACCATGTCAATACTGATCTCTCTTTCAACGAGTTTCGTAATTTTTGTTCTGAATGCTGGATAAATGATAAATATGGATTTGCTGTTATTGATAAAGATAGAACGATGGATGATGGTAGATACAGAAAAGGTTTTGACTGTTTTGCAATAAAAAGAAATTAAAAAAATCTTAATCACTCAGTTCAATTTTACACAGCTACACGACACCACGTCGGACATTGAGAAAGAGAAGAGTATTCTTAGGGAGTTGATGCAAGCTCGTAAAGCTATTAAAAGAAAATCTGCACTATTGAAACAGGAGAGAGAGAATCTCGAAAAAGATGTAGGAGATACATTGAAACCTGTCATTACACCACTTGAAAAGCTTGTCGAATCAAATAGTGTACAGTCTTCTAATCTCATTTCGAATGATCAGAGCATTAGAAAACCAACTAGATCCCGAAAAAAGTTGAGTTTTATGATAGATAATAATATTCGCTCAGCTTCCATGAAAGATTATGATTCCGATGATGATTTTGCCTCATTAGATAACTCAATGATGAATTCGACATTCAAATCTATGCATGAAGACAATGTTCAATCGAATATTTTAGATCAAAGCCGCAGTAAATTTGATAACATATATGGAGTAAGAAATATTGGAGGTATATACATGCTTGGCGATTCTGAAATTATATTTGATAATAATAAAATAAAAGTGAAAGATTTAACTTATCCTAAAAGTAATGGACTAATGGAGCTACTTATTAAAAAAGAACCAGATGACACATTAATAAGTGCAGCAGATCGTGAAAATTATTGCAGAATTCTAGAAGCAACAAGTGCTCACCGGAAAAAACATAGTAAAGATGAATCTATACGCTCATCGAAGAGTAGAAAATATTTCAAAATCATTGAACCAATGTTTCGCACCAGTCATACAAAAAAAAAGAGGGGGAGGTCACCTACCTAAATATAAAATAGCAAAGAAAGATTCTTCAATAGAGTTAGTGTACTGGGATGATCCGAATGAGCTTGTTGAGAGACTAAGATTACTAATTGCCGAAGAATCAGCTGGAAATAACAATCATATCAATGAAATCCATTCAATTATTGAAGAACTGCGTGAAATAGGATATATATATTAATACACATTCGTCTATTATTCAATCAGTATCATCATGAGTCTCGACTTGTTTGGAAGAAATTTGAGAGACTCGAAAGGGAGTCGAGGTCCTCCAGGCGTTGGATACAATTTCACAACAGATGGCAATTTTGATATAGAAAATAAACGTCTTTGTAATGTTGGTGAAGCTATTGAAAGTACTGATGCAGTTTATGTAAAAACGTTATATGTAATCTTGCAGAAGGAACTAAATACTGTATATTCCAAAATTAATGAAATTCTAAAAGAAAATGAGAAATATCATGAACAAAATGGCTTGATAACAGAAGAGAAATTGAAAGATCTTTATCAAAAATATTATACACATAATGAAAATCGATTTAAATTGGAAGAAAGAATGAATAATTTCGATAAAAATCTTATGGAAACCAATCAGGATAAATCAGAACTGGAATCGAAACTGAAAACTCTTAGTGACTCACATACTCGTTTAAATGATACTATGACAAAATTGGTTCCGAATTTGAATGCTATTATAATAGATATTAACAGGAAAACAAATGCACCGACAAGATCAGCAAAGGCAAAGTCAGCAGGAAATAAAACAATAAGTGCTTGAAGAGCTACACAAACCTGCCCGTCGCAGATATAAGCGAAGAAAATATGATATACGTGGTATAGATGAAACTTGGCAAGCAGATCTTGTAGACATGATACCCTACTCTAAGGAGAATAAAGGGTTTCATTACTTACTCACTGTTATAGATTTATTTTCGAAGTATGCTTGGGCTAAACCAGTAAAGTCAAAGAATGGTAACGATGTTACTCTCGCTATGAATACGATATTGAAACATGGAAGAGTACCATCAAATCTAGAAACTGATCAAGGAAAAGAATTTTACAATTCACACTTCGAAAACCTTATGAAAAAGTATAAGATAAATCTATACTCTTCACAAAGTAATCTTCATGCAAGTATTTGTGAACGATTTAATAGAACCTTAAAAAATTCAATGTGGATACAATTCAGCAAACAAGGAAACTACAAATGGATAGGTATCCTACCAGATTTACTGAAAGCTTACAATTCAAGAAAACATCGAACAATAGGAATTGAGCCTGAAAATGTAAGCCAAGAAAAAGAAAGGGAGGTGAAGAAGCGTTTTTCAATTGAGATGATAGCAAGGAAAAAACCGAAATACAATGTCGGAGATAATGTACGAATAAGTAAAATAAAACATATTTTTGATAAAGGCTATACACCTAATTGGTCTACTGAAATTTTTACAATATCAAGAATTGTAAAAACTGATCCAGTAACTTATCACGTTAAAGATTATTACGATAAGCCTGTATCTGGAGGTTTTTATGAAACTGAAATTCAAAAGACTAAGTTCCCTGAAATTTATCTAGTAGAAAAAGTGCTAAAACGGAGTGGTAACCGCGTATATGTTAAATGGTTAGGATTCAATAGTGAGCATAATAGTTGGATAAATAAAAAAGAAATTAAATGAAAGCAATATAAAAGTAAAATATATGGATATGTGGAAGGTCACTAGTTATTAAATATGAAAGACAGTGTATTATGATTATAATATTTATTTATGTAATTAAGTTATACATGTTTTGATTCTTTTTTTACAAATAAATAATGATAAGAAATTAATCTATCTGTGTTTTATTAATATTTAAGAAGTAGAAGTGTTAAACTTAAAACAACTTCCGCCTTGATACACTATAAATAAACAAAGCTTATTTGCTTTGTTAGCCATATTTATGAAAAATTCTTCTTCTTTTAATAATGCCGAAGATATCTTTTGCGGCAAAAATATTTGAAAGTTATCGTCCAGCTCCGCAACGACTTTGGTGCCATATCTTGTAGAGACTTGCTTAAGAGCAGTCACCATGTACTGCTGATTTTTCTCCAATTCTGTACATTTCTTCCGCGGCATGAACTCGCTCTCAGATATCTTGTTAAGAGTAGCTAAGTCCATTCTAAAGAAAAGAAAAAAATTTTTCTTTTCAATTCTAACATAGTAAAAAAAAAAATTAATTTTTTTTTTTAAAAGAAAAAATTAACTACGAATCTTACCTTATTAGATTAGTCTTGTTTTCTTTGGAGATGGCAGATAATTCTCATACTCTTCAACTGCTCGAATGAGTTCCTCGTCATCCTCCATCTCTTCATATAGCTGATTCCCCACCATAATTTCTGCCTCTTCCATTGCCTCACGGAGTGCATCCCTTCCCTCAGCTTCAACTGAGCTTACCCCTTCCAAGACTTTCAAAATTTCTTCAGGATTCCATTAGTGCATTAGTTCGTCAGATATATTATACTCAATACTTAGTGGTTCACCTCGATTACTATAGAGCGTCACTGTTTCTCGCCTAACTTGATTTTCATTAGTTACTTTATCCCTACTCTCTTGTTCTGCATGTACATCTGCAGTGACTCGAATCTCATTGCCGATTGTATTCTCCCTCTCTTCTTCTCCAGTAGCTACACCTACTTGAGCTCTTTTTCCATTGGGCTCATCGTATCCCCTCACATTATCCTTCCCCTCCTCTTCGATTTGCTGACCTGTACTTCCCATTATTTCCCTCTCTACCTTACTTGCAGCTTTCAACATTTGCTCTTCTAGGATTTTATAGTGACCCCAAGGTAATGTGTCTGTAGTATTAGGCAATAAGTATCTTTTATCATCAAATGGACTTAGGGCAATTTTTTTCTGTTTTTCTGTATGCACTATGTGTAATTTTGAGCGAATGGTGCACTGCTCTCGTTGTATAATTACGAGGTCTTCCAGACATCTTCTATAATCATCGAATGTAATTGATTGCTTCACTACACCCGATTTAATACCTTTAGCTTTTTTTACTGTTCCTCCTCCATCAACTAAAATACTGTACATTTTACTTCGTAAACCAATAAATTCCATCATGATCTTTCCATTACATTCATCTTTCATTAGTCCAGAAATTTTTTTATTTTCACGTGGAATACCATACTGATTATTTTCATCATAATCAGAAGTATCAAATCTATGAATAGCTTCTTTCATTATTTGATACATATCAATGTCCTCTACTTCATATATCAAGCTATCAGTGTCAGTATACAAGAGCTTACACTTTTCGCCCACTCGCTGTTTCATGTAAGAGAAGTGAAAATCGCAGACTAATGTTTTTGATAAATCGAGGATACAAAGCCCAACGTATATAGGCTTTTTGATTGTTACACTTGTTTTTTTCAGCTGAATGGCAACTAAATTTTCATCAAAAATCGCACGGCTATGATAATTAGGTAGAGCTATGCGTGCTTCTGCTCCATATCGGCCAGTAAATTTATTTATTAACCGTACATCAACGCGAGATCGCTCTCGCTCAATACATTTTCCATAAACAGCATTAATTAACAGTTTATAAAAGAGTTTTTTAAACTCATTCTTTGCATGCTTTCGCTTTTCAGTATTTAGTACAACATATGATTTTAACCAAGGTTTCTGTTCAAAGCTCAAAATTCTATGTACTTTTTTTAATCGAAGACCATTGTCGAGCGCTTGCTTAAGGGCGCGATAATGAATTATATACCGTGTTTTATCGTTCAAGTAGTTAGAAGTTTCTTTTGTTTTGAGCCAGATGGTATACGATGCTCGGCACAGAAAGGTAAATCACGATGAATATCATGTATTTCCTCAGGATACTCCACATCTACTTCAGCAATATAACCTACGTCCGAATCTGATTGTGTATTGAAAAAGTCACGATTTGATACTTAATCAACCCATTTAAATTTTCCAACTGGTAAATGCTGTACCATCGCCCATCCATACAAATTATTTATATCATAATATAAAAGTGTCTTTATCTTCTTTTTTTCATCATATGTCGACCCCATATATGGATTATTTGCCTTTGCATATCGATTGCAGCACTGACTTATTCCACCTCGAATGCCTGATTCAATAAATAATAACATGTCAATATCTGTTAGAAGCTCTAATTCTACCTTCGTCATTTTTAGAGCTGCTGCAAATGTTAATCCTGGAGTAGTGTAAAAATGTGCAGGACATAAGCCGTATGCTTTAATAGATGTGTCTCGAAAACTTTCAAAGACATCTGCTAAGAGTAGAACATCTGTTTTTAAATATAAGTCCGAATACTCTCCTAATCTTCTTATATTAAAACTTTCCCACACTTGAACAGCATGCTTATAGTCTTCCTCACTAATACTTGAATCTGTCAATTTATTATAAAATTCATTTTTCGACGGCAGTTTTGTAGTTATCAATTTATCAAGTCCATCTACAAAATCGTAAGGAAATATTCCTTTACGTCTAAGAAGATCAATATTTTCGTTTGAGTATCCATCTAATTGAAATTCCTGTATTGCTATTGGTACATTATCTAGATAAGACGCAAGTTTCTCTAAAGATGATGGCAAAAATCGCCAAGAATCTAAGAATCTAAAACTCACATCACAGTCATCCATATACTTTGTGAAAGAAATATATTTTTCCTTGTTATGAGGTATTAAGTTAACTCGACCTTTCATCAGTGTAGAAGTTCCAATTTCTTTTAAAATAAAGTGTGTATCATAATTGAGATTGTGAAAAATTACTGGAATAAATTTCGAGTCTTTATAGTTCAAATTGCAGGAATTATGGGCAGCACCTCTGAATCTAATGAGAAAAAAATTAATTTAGCAAAATAATTTCTTTTTCTTTATTATATTAAATTATCTTTTATATTATTATATTAAATTTACCTTCCTATTAAATGACAGTGATCTCGCACTACCAGTTGCTCATCCAAAAATGGTTTTCGACATATATGGCAAACGGTCGACTATTTAAAAGTCAACTCTTCATCATCTGTGAGTTTCATTGGTTTTGGATTTTTATAGAGATGATCAATCTGCTCACCAATTGATTTTAATTCACGCACAAACCAACTTGCGGGTGTCTCATCGTCTGCACTTTTCTGTCTATATGCTTTGTAAACGGATAATTTGTCATCAAAGCTACATTTTACATAAAATCCTATACTGTATGCCTGGTGGAGTTGAAAAGCATTTTCATTTTCTGTAGGTTTTAATAAGCATTCAAAATCAGCATAAACCACAAAAGGCACTTTTTCCCCTTTATTATAATCTTCAAATTTTAAAATATTATTCGATGAGTTTGGTAAATTTATTCGACAATCGTTAATATTTTTACAAACATTTTCATGATTTTCTAGCCTTTCTTCACTATAAAAATGTTGTAAACATCTTTCACAATGGTATAATTTTTGGTGAGTCTTGCTGACTTGTGAACCTACAAGTCTGTATATACTTTTAATCGCAACATAATGGAATTTAGGCACACTTCCATTATCATCAGAAATATTATTTTCTTCATACTCATCGATGTAGAAATCTTGAATGAGAAGAAGATTTGCATGTTTCTCCTTCTTGTTTAATGAAATATGACAAGGTGATACTTCATATTTCGATCCATACTTTCTAAGCATATAAACATTTACTGAAATATTATTCCATTTTTCAAATTTGGAAACATCTTTTAGTTTTACAGGAAATTCTATATCACCAAAGTTCAATCGTTTGCATATTTATCATAATTATGAACTCTCTGAGGATTTTTTTCATTTGGATGTAATGCTGAAAGAATAGCGTATTTAAAGCATTGATTATCAGTGTTATGGACATTGATACATGCTCTTTTTGATGCTATGAACTTTGGCAGAGGAATAAATGATCTTCCCTTGTGAGGTGAAAATTTTTTCATATTTATGCACAAACTTATAATACTTTTTAATGTCCATCCAGAATCTTTTTCCTGAAATTCTTCCAGATGAGTAAGAAGAGGGTCCTTAATATGTTCCTCATACCATTTGCCTAAATCAGTAGACATGTATACTGAAGCACTCATACTTGTGAAATATTTAATATCTGTTGTTTCCTCTCTAAATCTAAAATGTCCACATGTTTTAAATTAACCACAACACCTGTCCTTATTCGATTTTTAAAAGCTGATTGAACATCTCGCTATTCAACTTTAGCTGACTCAATAGGGATTAGACTACCTCCGATTGGTGCTGCACTATCAAGATAGAACCGAAATCCTGCTTGTAAACATGACAAATGAATAAGAGATGTTAAACATTTTTGATTTTCTGCTCGAGAGAGACCTTGTTTTTTTCCAAATTCTCTCAGCTCTAACAAAGCCTGTTCAGTTATTGTTGAGTAATTCTCGAGTTCGATTACGTTCAATTCACTGACACGTTCGTAAATATCACGAAGTTGTTTCACTTGAAATTCGACAGACGAAAGATAAGCCATTTTACTTTTATTTTAACGTGAATTAAAAACATATATTTTAAAAAATATTTAAAATATATCAGACTTCACTTAATATTGCGTCTTTATTCACTGTTACAATACAACACACTTGTATAACTGGCAATAGAAAAAATAAGAAAGATGAAACTGAACTTATTTAAATGTGGTGTAAAAACTGTGTTCCTTCAAGAAACTGTCTCGCTTTTAAAGGAAAATGAAAAATAAGGAGAAGGGGAAACAGAAGTGGAAGCACAATGTCAAGCCTGCGATAGAAAACATTCAATAGCGTGTTAGAATGAGAAGAATATATGTAGACTAAAACCAATCAAAATATCATCCTTTCTCCTTGAACGTCCAATCATAAACGTGATTTCCTACGAGCGAGGCGTGTAGAGTTTAGGAACATCTAAATATCTACCGTTACTTGCTTTCTCAACATACAAATGCTTTTCTTCTCCCACGCCCAATCGTAAGTGACTTTCTCTAAGAATAGAGGGGATGAATTGACTTGTCACCAACCAAAAAAAATTCAATCTTCATCATCCAATCGAATCTATTTTATTTTTCTCAGCCAATTGTAGGACAGTTCTCATTTCACGAGGAGGGGGAGAACTATTATGAAAATGAATGCATAAGCATAGAACTTGCATTCATAATCAACACTTCTAACTATCGGTAAATAGAAATAAACTGAGAATGGCTAGAGTGAGGGAATACGAAGTGATGTTTAGAAAAAATATTTTGAAGTGTCCAGAAGATAAAGTATTCTTCTGCGACATGCAGGGTTTTCAGACAAGAGGCCCGCAAACTTTCATTTTAAAGGAATTTAGTTTATTAGGTATGGAAAGAGGTGCACTACCTACAGTATATATCTTTAAGCCACCATTTCCATGGAGTGACTTGACATGGAATGAAAAAAAAACAGTTCACTGGTTGCATCGTGATTACCATGGGCTTGAATGGGATACTGGTGACATTCCATACCATAGGCTTCAAAGAACATTGGAGATATGCTGTACTGGAGTAAAACAATTATATGTCAAGGGACGAGAGAAGAAGGAATGGTTGACAACCATTCTTCAAATATGTAAGTAATTTGCATACTTATAATCATCTTTATATTTATTTCATGTATATATTTCAGAAAGTAATAAAAAATAAACTTTATGGAAAAGTATATTTTCATACAATGTTCATACATTGTTCATACTTTTTCATACTTTTTTTATACTTTTTCATACTTTTTCATACTTTCTTATACTTTTTTTCTAATTCCAGAATTATATCTGATATGGAGGAGGAGCTACATTGTCCATCATTGCAAACATTGCAGAGTGAAGGTCAAAATGTGATTTGCCACAACCATCCATTATGCAGCCGAAGTATACCAATGTGTGCGATACGGAATGTCACAATACTGCGTACATGGTTGCAAAATTATTTGAGTGGAAAGTCTGGACGAGATGAAATTGACTAAAAATAGCATTATTGTAAAATGAAATTTGTAAAAAAATTATATTAATAAATACTATATATCTTGCAAAAAAAATCAGATTTGTAATTTTTATTTCAATTATTAATATTATTGTATAATATAATTTTTATATTATATTATTCCTATAATTTTTTTTTTTTTTTTTTAGTTTCTAAATAATTTAAAAAAATATATTGAAGTAATTTAATAAAATAAAAAATAAATAGTAAATCAATGAAAACAATTTTAAAAATGAATGAAAAAAATTTGATACTATCAATTTTTTAAAAATAAAAAAAAATAAGTCAAAAAATAATGAAGCAATTTAATAAAATAAAATAACTAAATAGTAAATAAATGAAAAAATAATTTTTTAAATTAATGAAAAAAATTTGATACTATCAATTTTTTAAATATAAAAAAAAAATAAGTCAAAGAATAATGAAGAATTTAATAAAATAAAATAACTAAATAGTAAATAAATGAAAAAATAATTTTTTAAATTAATGAAAAAAATTTGATACTATCAATTTTTTAAATATAAAAAAAAAATAAGTCAAAGAATAATGAAGTAATTTAATAAAATAAAAATAACTAAATAGTAAATAAATGAAAAAATAATTTTTTAAATGAATGAAAAAAATTTGATACTATCAATTTTTTAAAAATAAAAAAAAATGTTTTATATACTATTGTTGAATACAAAAACTGTTTCAATTAATTTTAATTAATGATATTATTATTTTATTAATTATGATGAAATTATTTTTTTTTTGACAAGAGATAATGTAAATGTACTATTATATAATTATTATTGTTAATTAATTAAATTATTATTAATATACGTTCTTTATTCTATGAGGAAAGGTAGGATAAAAGGTAAAACATCATAATTTTGTTTTTTCCCATTTCTTTATTTATTTTTATTTATTTTTTTTTTACAATACACTTTCTTTCATTTTTTCATTTAATTTATTCATATATTGAATATATATTGAATATGCCCTTGTCAGCGACGCTGCGACAATCGAAATTGGCGTCGTTGGCCGTGCATCCTCCTCCTCATGTTCTTCCTCCCCAAACAAGTTGATTGATTTCAAGTACTTCCCCCTGCTTCGGGGAGCCTTTTCCACAGCAGGCAGTCGCTTCCCGGTGCTGATGCTGTTGCTGTT
Source organism: Sycobia sp. Sy_11 (assembly GCA_018907035.1). Lineage (NCBI taxonomy): Eukaryota > Metazoa > Arthropoda > Insecta > Hymenoptera > Epichrysomallidae > Sycobia > Sycobia sp. Sy_11. The sequence continues at coordinate 32,792 of JACCIC010000327.1, read as the reverse complement.
GTTGTTGCCGTTGCTTCTGCTGCTGCCTGCCGTGCTCACAGCTACCTTCATTTTTCCAATTTTTAATATTATTAATCTTTGAAATTTGAAGGCAGATTGTGATGGAAAAACTGACTGCGATTCCGCTTTTATACAGTTTTTCAGTGCTGACCTTTTATGAGAAAACGTTACTATTGGTTAAAAAAAAAAAGAAGAAGAACCGCCTTCGTTTACTATCTTATGGGAAGGATGGTTCACCCCTTCTACTTTGAGGCAAGAAAATTTTTCTCATTTGTGCTGGCGCACAAGTTTTCTCCTCCCTCCTTGATAATCCATCCCCCTCCGACCATTTACTTGTATGGTGATCGGTTATATTTTTCTGATGGACCAAATGAAAATTGTAACCTCCTGCCTCTCAGCCACGGCAAAGCGTATATTATTCCTCATTGGTGGAGGAAGACAAATTTTCTCCTCCCTCTGAGACTCGGTGAAGCGTACGTTACTCGTCATTGGTGGAAATTGTATCACTCCAAACGCAATAATGAGCTAAGCGTGCGCCTAGCAAAGACAAAATTTTTCCCCACAATCGCTCGCTATAATCTTTCTAATGTCCTGTCTATCTCGTATAATCTATGATTTTAGGCGGTTTCACGTTCTTCTTTATTCGAGCGAGAAAGCGTAGCACTAATAAAGAAAAAATACCTCGCTTCCAGTATTTAATATGATCTCACCTGTTCCTTATAACAATACTCATCTATAACCATTAACGATAAGCGGATTAAACTATATGATCAGTCACCCTCGGTCAGTATATCGAGAGGCGCACGTGTTCGCCTCTCCTCCGACCTACTTTTCCATGTTCCTGCCAAGAAATAAACCATTTGAAAATAGAACGCCTATATGCTGGTTTCCCACAGTCACTCCCTTGGATTTCCAATCGCATTGATGTTGTATTCTACCGAAATCGTAAAGATTTAAAGCGAGGGAGTGACAAAGAAAAATAGGAACATGATCTTGCTTACAGTATATCGTATTGTCTCCCGTGTTTGCTATAAAAATAGACATTTATAACCATCAACGGAAAGCGCATTATCCTAATTGATGAGTTAACCTCAGTCAGTTGGTCAAGAGGTGCACGTGCTCGCCTCTCGTCAGACCCACTTTCACATGCTCCTTCCAAGCAGTGTACCTTTTCGAAAATAGAACTATACGTTGGTTTCCCGCAGTCACTCCCTTCTTTTCAATCGCAAGGATATTATACTCGGTCGAAATCAACAAGATACAAATCTAGAGAGTTACAAAGAAAAAGAAAATCATCTTGGTTATTGTTATCCTAATTGATGAGTTCACCTCGGTCTTGCACGTGCATCTGCGGCAAGCGCATTAGAACAGGTAAGCGGATTATACTAATGAGGGCGCAGGGGGGGCGTGAGCCCGGCAAAGAAAAATAAGTCGCTTTCAGTATTGGTGTACCTATTTTCTATAACGATAGACATTCATAACCACCAACGCAAAGTGCATTATGACTTTAAGCAGATTATACTGATTGACAACGGTCTACCTCACTTGCACTAGTGTCTGCCTCTATTCGGACCCTTTCCCATGCTTTTCCGAGAAGTGGGCCTTTTTCAAAATAGATACTTGTACTCTGGTTTTCCATACTCACTCCCTTTTACAAACGCATAGATATTATCCTCGATCGAAACTAAGAGGATGCAAGGTGTGGGAGCGGCAAAGAAAAATAACTCGCTTTCAGTATACAGTATATGGGCAAGCATTTTCTATAATAATAGATAACCATCAACGGTGTTCGCTTTTCTCACACGCATATTAAATTTTCATCGTGAAGAAATATCACTCGGCACAAATGTAATGAATGGAAATGATGAAACGAGTCGTTCCCCATCTCTCTCTCATTATTTAATATAGCGAGAGCGGCATCGTTTTGGGAGGTGACCTCATTCTCTATACATTACAATATGCAGGGTGGCTCAGCACAGTTTTCAAGGGGGGGAGGTGTGCTTGAATGTCCACAGGGCCAAAGCACAGATTTCAGGGGGGGAGAGTGTGCCAGAATGCCCATGTGCTAGAATGCCCATAGCCTATCTACTAAATTCTATCCAAAAGTTGAAATTTTCGAAATTATTAGTAGCTTTATTTTATAAGTATATGGACGTGTAAAAAATTTTATAGATTTGTATTGTATTAGTAAAAGATTTTATCAAAAAAAATCATTTTTGTTTTTGGAAAACTGAAAAAAGCGGTCTATTATTGAGAAAAATATATTGCATTGATGTTTTTTTCATTAATTTGGCATATTTTTGATAAATCGTAATTTAATTTTCGTAAAATCATAATTTTTGTAATTTTTACAAAATTAGTCCGCGAGTATTAAGTTTTAAAAAATACTCCTTAAATTGGTATTCTTTGCAATTGAAGGATTAGTTTTACATTGTAGCGTAATTGAGGGTCGCAGTGACCGAATTGCTTTACCAACCCACTTTTTACCTACACTTTCGTGCTACAGCAGGGATAGAGTTAGATAGCTCATACCCGCCACGCGTAACCGATTCAATATCATGATCCTTTAGTAAATGTGCAGTATAGAAGCAATTGTCAGCATGCGTGGCATCGACTATTCGGACACCGAGATATTGGGGTATTAAAAGAATTAGCCTATACATATTTAGCAACTGGCATTGAGATTACGGACTGTGTCAAGCAGCAGGTATGTGAGTGCTGCGAGAAGGGGAAAATGGCTCGACAGCCTTTTGAAAGGAATCGAAACATAAATCTCAGGCTACTCTCGACCTTGTGCATACGGATCTATGCGGTCCAATCGAAACAATAACACCGGGAGATAATCGATATTTAATGATATTCATTGACGATTACTCCAGATTCACGACGTTATATTTATTGAAAATTAAGGATCAAGCCGGGCCCCATATAAAGCAGTATGTCCAGATAATGAAAACTCAGTTCGGAGAAATTCTGACTGGATATTCTTCCTAGCAAAATTGCGTCATTGCGCGAAAAAAATAGATCGCTAATAGAAATGACCAGATACATGAATTTGGATTCAAATATGGACAACAAGTATTGGAGTGAGGCTGTAATGACAGTAAATTTTCTACAAAATAGATTACCGACCAGTGCCACGGGTAAAGCTCCATACGAGTTGTGGTTTAAGGAGAAGCCACATGATAAAAATGTACATATTTTCGATTGCAAAGCGCTTGTACTTGTACCAAAAGAGCATAGAATAAAGCTAGATCCAAAAGTAGAAAGTTATATTTTAATTGGTTATTCCGAAGAAACTAAAGCTTTTCGGTTTATAAATACAGAAACCGGAGCACTAACTAAAAGTAAGTCGTGATGCAGTATTTCTTGACGACGAACAAACTGTCGAAATCATGTATTCAGAAGTCTAATACATTGGATCAAGAAACAGTATGGGCGAAGAATCTAATGAAGAAAGAGACAGTGAAAGTATATCATCATATACGAGCGTTGAAGAAAAAATACCAGAAGCAGACAGTGGTACGCCAGAAGAAGTACAAGAGCTTGAATTAAGAAGATCCGAAAGGGATAATAAAGGCATGCCACCTGATCGTTATGTGACAATTTCTAAATTCGCAGCAGTTTCAAATGAGGATCCGAGATGCAGAAAGGAAGCATTGCTAAGAGCAGATAAAAATGAATCGGAAAAGACTATGGACGAAGAGAATAATGTGCTGCTGCAAAATAATACTTGGGAAATAGTACTTGTGCCAAAAGGTCAAAATATTATTATCTGAAATGGGTATTCAAAACAAAAACGGATCAAGATGAGAGAGGCGCATGCAGGAATGAAGCAAGACTCGTAGCGCATGGCTTTTCCCAGAAATACGGTGTCGACTACGATGAAGTGTTTGCACCCGTCGTAAAACCAACAACTTTCAAGTTACTACTTACCATTACAGCTAAAAATAATATATTCTTAAAGCATTTTAATTTAAAGACCGCTTTCTTAAACGGCGATCGTAAGGAGAATATTTAGATGCAACAACCGGAAGGTTACGAGATAAAGAATGAAAAAGGGCAAGCTATGGCGTGTAAATTGAAAAAGGGATTATACGGCTTGAAACAGGCCGCCCACATATGGAACAGGAAATTGGATTCTATTTTTAAAAATACAAATTTTCTACAAAGTAATATTGATCCCTGTCTATCTATCAAATGAGATAAAAACGATATCATCTATATAATTGTACATTTAGACCAGATTTTAATAGCCGCTAAGGAGAATGAAATACGAAGGTGGATTGATAAGTTTCCGGCCTGTTCAAGAAAAACAACGGTTTTAAGAATTTTTTTTATTTCTCAACATAATCTTCTCCAAGGCTGATACATTTCTTATAGAGGTGTTTTAGTCTAGAAATGCCTTCTCTATAGACTGATTCGTCAAGCTCCTCAAAATACCTATTTTCAGTTTCGATTACTTCTTCATTATCCGCAAATCTGTTACCGCCAAGCCATTTTCAGAGGTTAGGAAACAGATAATAGTCACTCGGGGCTAGGTCTGGAGAGTAGGGAGGGTGCGGCATCAATTCAAACTTCAGATTGTTGATTTTAGCCATCTCAACAATTGACGTGTGCGCTGGTGCGTTATCGTGATGAAACAAGATTTTTTCTTTACCAGATGAGGTCGTTTAATTTTTACTTCGTGGCTCAAACGTTGCAATAAGTCTGCCAAGTATTGAGCAGTGATAGTTTTACTCTTGTCAAGGTATTCAATGTATATAATACCTCTTGCAGGCCAAAAAACAGTAGTCATAATCTTGTTCGCCGAAAAAATTGTTTTTGCCTTCTTTGGAGTTGGTTCCCCTGGTCCAATCCACTGTTTAGACTGTTGTTTGGTTTCAAGAGTGTAGTCGTGGACCCAAGCTTAGTTAACGGTTACGAATCGACGCAAAAATTCGCTTGGATTACACTTATACAACGCCAAATTGGCGGTGAAAATGTTCTTTCGAATCAAGTTTTGGTCAAAGCTTTTCTATATACAAATGTTGGTATAAAATATTTTGTATACGTTCATATGACATCTTACAGGTTTCAGCTATTTCACACACTTTTCATCTGCGGTTTTTCAGCACTATTTGATGGATTTTTTCGATCATATCTGGAGTTGTGACCTCAATGGGGCATCCTGAGCGAGGCTCATCAGAGTTGCTCACACGACCCCTTTTAAACTCGGAATCCCACGGCTTAACGGTTGATTATGATGGGAAGGATATCCCCAGTGTTGAGTCCACCTCTTGTTGATTTTTCTTCAGCGTTAACCCCTTCAAATAATAGTATTTGAAGACAGCACGATTTTCCAGCTTTTCCATTTTTACGAAAAACACAGAGGCGCCTTGTTCAACGTGCTCTTAAACCTAAACGAACATGGCAATCGGACTGAAACTATAGCTTCAAGCTATCTAAGGATGGTACTATAGATTGCCATCTCAAGGTAGACCTAGTGGCGCCATCTTTTGGTCAGGTCGGAAACTTATCAATCCACCCTCGCAATTAATCACATGACAGCGTATTTACAATAAAATTTTTAATTAGCTGATTTCGGACTTTTGCAGAACTATCTAGGAATAGTAGTTAGAAAAGGCTTCAATGGAATTTACTGTATCCAGCAATTACAATACTATAAATGAAATCTTGAAACAGTTTAGTTTACAGAATGCATAGATTTCGAATATTTCATTAGATACTGGATATATAAAAATAACAGGAGCTCCACCTATAATGGAAAAACAAGAAATCTGCCAGTAACTGATTGGAGCATTATTGTATATTACAGTTACCACGAGACCAGATAGTACAGCTAGTATATATATTGAGTCAGTCCAATAAGTGTCCCACGTTACCTGATGGGACCGAGGCAAAAAAAATAGTCCGCTATTTGAAAGGAACAAAAAATTATGAGCTCATACTCGGAGGCACTGCACAAGAAGAGTTGATCGGCTACGCTGGTGCAGATTCAGCAGAAGATAGGAAAAATCGTAAATCAAATTGTGAATATATTTTTCAGTATATAAATGCAACCATTAGTTGGGCATGTTTGAAACAGACGTGTGTTGCTCTCTCATCAACAGAAGCAGAGTATATAGCAATTGCGAAAGCATGTCAGGAAAGTATTTGGATTCAAAGATTGATTAAAGATTTTATGCAAAATAGAGAACTTAAAGCCATCATTTTTTATGATAACCAAATTTGTTTAAAATTAATTGAGAGCAAAAGGTACGGCAATCGCACAAAAAACAAGACAAAATATCATTTTATTAAAGGTATTAAGGATAGAAATTTAATAAGTTTTGTATACTGCCCGAGACAAGAAATCGTAGCTGATGTGCTCAAAACACCATTAAATAGAATCAAGCTAGAATATTTTACAGAAAAGAGCGGACTGAAAGCATCTACATAAATCACAATATCGTTGGGACAGGGTGTTGGTGTACAACGATAATATGCATTATTACAGAAATATTACTGTTACGAAGAAACAGTCTTGTAGGTCTGCATCAATCGTATGTGTCTGCGGAGCGGCGCAGCAGTAACGGGAAGTAGAAAAGGCCCGCACCGAAGTCTGCAACATATATATTGAGAGACAGTGTGACAGCACAAAGCTACAGTGTATTACATTTTACTTACTATATTCTATTCACTTATCATTTATTGTATTTCATGATCACGCATTGTATTTTCCTTATTCAAATAAAGTTCTTCGTAATAAAGAATGTAACTCCCTGGATCTATTAACAAATATATAAATTTATATCAATACATATCAACACATATCAACATATTATATAATTAATTGAAAATTATAATGACAGTCAGACTGTCCTGGTTTGAAAACACCCCCGTAGACTAATAGCTGAAAAAAAATTCAGGGAATCGAAATAATGTGTGACGTCAGGGCATATATGCCCTTTCGTGTACATTAACTTTGTTCAAAGTTCACCCGTATTCTTTCTTAATATACGTATGTGTGCCTTTGAATGTAGCTTGGCTAGTTTCGAGCCTGGAGTTTCCTCTACTAGCTCGGGATTATTAAATAATTGAATAACAATAACGCAATGATAGTTATTGTCGGTTATTATACTTTAGTGTTTCCTAAGCTTGGTCAAATAGGCCAGAGTCCAAGGCTCTACTTGAATACGAGCCTTCCCTTTCTTTCATAAGGAAAACCGCATTCGCCTCGGCCTGCCGACCTAATTCCCTAACAGAGAATTGCGTGTTTGTGTATATTCGTGTGCAAGAAAAAGAGGGGCATGTACAGTCCTACAATATAGGAGGACCAGCCACTTCCCTGGATTATAGAAAAAAATGAAACAGAGGAGAAAAAGAAATAACGAAAAATAGTAATTGAATTATAATTATGTTTATTACTTACGTAGAGAGAGAGAGAGAGAGAGAGAGAGAGATGCTGATAAGACTTCCCGACTGGCTGCTTCTTCTACTGAACTGACACTGCTTCCTGGACTGAGACTGAACGAATTTTATGGAAAGATCGGGACTTTATATACCCGATTTTTCCATAATCATCCGCAATGCCTCTCTCTGCTCCTCGTTTTTACAGCTTATTTTATTGCTTTATTTATTTTTCTTACTTCTAGCCTCAATATTAGTAAAACATTATAAATTTTGTTATAAACATTAGTTATAATTTTTGTTATAGTGTTAACTATTTGTTTTATTAAAAATTTGATTTAATTGTTAAAAATATTAATTTTACTATAAATTAAACATTAAAAATTGTACACTAGCGCATCGCTAATGTACATATTGCGCTACCTAAAAGACCTTCGTCGGATAAACATACGCTTCTGACATATGATCTTGCGCAAACCAACGCATTATTTCGGTGGTATTACGAAGTTGTTTTGCTCGCCTAAATAAGATGATGATATGCTAGACGAAATTTAGTCATTTTAGTTTCGATTTTTATTCTACAAAACTTTATTTATATATATATATATATATATATATATATATATATATTTGTATATATTATTATTATTATTATTATATATATTTATTTATTTATTTGTTTTATTTTTATTCTTTCTTCTTATATCTTTTACTTTTACTTCAATCTACAAAATTTTAATTTATATACATATATATGTGTGTACATATATAAATATATATATATATATATATATATATATATATATATATATATATATATATATATATATATACTTTAATGTTTACATCTATGTTATGCTTTTTATTTTAATATATTTTCGTTTGGTTATTAAAATTAATAATATTTTATTCTAATTAGTGGCTCGATGTTACAAATGTGAATTTAATGTTAGAGTTAAGTAAATTAGATAACATTTATCGTTCTTTATTAAACTGATTGGTTTTGAACATGTTGTGTAGAGGGGGGGATTGTATAGTCAAATTACAAAATTTTTAGTTTAGTGGAGATAGGGGTATATATAAATTAGAATATTAATATAAGGTTTAGTTTAGTCCCTGATGAGGAACCGTATTGAGCTCGAAACGTTGGGCAGCCTCAGCCAATCTTCAATTGGGTAAAGGTGTTGGGGACTGTCAGGTTGCACTTTATTAATAAAGAATTTTTTTCAGCTAATATATTTTTATTTCAGATAAGTCTAGGGGGGCGATTTTAAACAAGGACAGTCTGACTGTCATTATCATTTTCAATTAAGTATATGTTGATCTGTATTAGTATTGATAGAAATATATATTGATATTATTATGTATTAATTTTAATTTATTTAATTGGACTGTAAGACCAATAAAATATTTATTAATTGATCTAAATACATTCGACATAAGCACAATTAAATTATTTTAATCGTACTTTATATTTTCATTAATTAACTCGTTTATAGTTTTTCTGATTTCATTATTACTGTTAATAATAATATTAACAATAATAATAATAGTAATAATAATAATAGTAATATATTACTATCAATTTCACTATCGACAGTTATATAAATAAATAAATAAATAAATAAATATATATAAATAAATATATATATATATATATATAGGTAGATAAGTCCGATATTGAATTTTCTTAAAACTCATCTATGCATAAGCACAGTAAAAGAAGGGAGTGCAACAAGGGCCTCTAGTGTGTACGTATACGTATATCTATTAATATATACATTTTGACTCACATATGTGATCTAAAGTAGGCTTGCACTTTTAGTTTTTTTTTTTTTTTTTGAAGACGGTGTGCTCGTACTACGCAGTTGGTCACAACAGGTTTGTAATGAAAGTACTATTTATATTTTAGCAATTGAAGTATCCTATTTTTGTATCAAATCTTGAAAGTTTAATTTATCAACAATTCACAAATTTTAAGTAATTTCAATACAACAAGGACGTCATGTACTCTATCTTTATTAATAAAATAATTTCAGTTTAAAGGTAAAAAATGCGATTCCATTCTATTATTTTTAACAATGATATTTTTCAATATTAAAACGAAAAAAAGGATTATCGTTTAAAATTATCTGCATATATATATAAACCAACATTTGTATATGACTTAATCTGTGTTCGCAACTTTAAGAACAAAGAGTATAATGGTATAAAGTATACTCGGTATTGTTATTTAACTTCTATTTATAATAATTCTGGTGATTACCAATTTCGGTGTTGTGATTCCATCAAAATATTATAATGCTTACATATTATTGATTTGTTTATTTGACATTTTTATTTTTTTCGAATATTTTCACAACGGTATAAGGCGGCTTATATTTATCACTTAAACAGTAGAGTTGACACGACACCGATATGGATATATGATGAAACTTCAGCTCTTCTACTTGAATAGGGGTTTTTCAGGAAAAAGCTTTGTTGTAGCGATACTTGAAACATTGGAAGATGAACTGTTGCCAATAGAGTACTGTTCGTTCTGGTGGTCAGCGAGCAGAGAGAGCATTTCGATCAAGAGCATTAGTTGTTAATTTCTAGTCTTAATATGCATTTGTAATTGTGCGTTGCTATATTACAGTTGTTCTTATATTAGAGCACATGATAGCAGTAATAACATGATTTAATCGCGAAGTACATTTCAACCGTCACATATTTAAATGAAATTAAAAATTATTCTATTGCCTTGCTGTTTTTTGTATTTAATATATTTATATTATAATTATAACATTTAAGCTTTATTTCAAACCCTATAGTCAACTAATGCTTCAAGCCAATTCGTTTGCAGAAAAAAGAACGTATTTTTCAGTTTTTTCCCCACCAGCCGCGATGTTCTTTGATATTCAATGTATATGAAAAATGCATGAATCTGAAATAAGATCATCATGGTAATCTTTCGAGATGCTGTAGAAACTGCTCCTATAGAACTTTCTGTCCGATATCGCGTTTCTCTAAACGCAGGGGCAACTTTTCTCTACGCACTAGGAACAGGCATCGTTAACACATTCGTCATCCGTCCTCGTTTGCTCATACGTGCAAACATAGTCACACGTAGGTTCTTCGACACGCGAAAAAATATTTCGTTCTCTGTCTCCATATCACACTCGTTCGTATATACATATACATATTTATACTGGCGTAAAGAGAGAACCAGGAAATCTGCGAGTTTATTGACTTTTCAAAAAAACCTAGAAAATGATTAACAGAGAGAGAGAGAGAGAGAGAGAGAGAGAGAGAGAGAGAGGAGACGGAAAGCCAGAGGGGAGGCCAAAGACCACCCATGAAGTGTTAAGCTGGTGGGCCGGGAATCTGTGGAGGGGGAACGAGGTTGTTCTGCACCAAAATAAAAACCTAAGTGTCGACCAGGAAAACGTATCTTTAATGCTCTTAACGTCGTCAGACTAGGCTTTCCTTTCCACTCCCTCTCTCTTTGTCTCTCTCTGTCTCTATCTGTCTCTCTCTCTCTCTCTCTCTTTCTCTCTCTTTCTCTCTGCCTTCTTCTCTCTCGTTTTCGTATGTATAGATACACACTCCATCTCTTTTCTCGAGATCTCGTGCCACTTCCTGCCGAGCGGGATAAATACCTTCCAAGAGTTCAAATTGCGTTGTCTCTCTTCATGTCATTCGCTTATCCTACACCTACCCCCTATTTTGCGTACGTGCCTCACTCCCTGCTTCTAGACTCGTTCGATTTACCCCGTCCGCCAGACTATTGTTATCCATTAGTATAAATGGAGAAGATGGTAGCAGATAGCGAAGTATGGGTGCAAAAGGCAAAGACGGAAAAATAGTGCCAGAACGCGAAATTTATTTATGTAATTAATTTTATGCAATTAATATTATTGGAGGAAAGATCTTTTAAGCGCTTGCCTTCTCCTCTATGCATACATCTTAAAATAAGATTATTGACAGGGAGTGATTTGGAGATATATATATATATATATATATATATATCTATATATATATATACCATATTTGGTGTTAAGTAACACTCTAAATTATTTAGTTATTTTACGAATCTCCTAATAAAACTAATTTTTGAATGTTGCCTTAAGCAGAAAAAATATATACATATTATATTAGAAGAATAAATTTCTTCTAATAATTACACGGTTTGTAGAAAAATAGTAATAGCTGTGCAACGAAAAAATCTGCTATTACTGCTGGGTCATTTCAGGTTGTATCACTGTCACTTCAGCACAATTCAAATTCTCGTGTTAAATTTAGATTGCTCAAAATTTAACGCAGATGTAAAAATCTCATGGTATAATAAAATATCTAAATATCTTTCATATTTGATTGGCATATCAATAGATTACGTCGACGTTACTCTGCAGCTAATGTAGTCATCGTAGATGACTTACACTTAGAAGAATGAGATTTTCTTTCTGCCTATAAGAGTAGTCTTGACAAACAATGCAGCATTTGACAAATAAAAATAGCCACAGCTGGCATCTTTTTTAATTTTTTTTACATTTAGGCATACTTCCACAAATAAAACCGATCCAAACGTTTATCTAAGATACGATTGTATACTAAGCAACCCGTTGCCTTCTAACATTCATAAATTATCCCGATTTAATAAAAATCCCGCAAAAACAGGACAAAGAGCCAGATATGACCGGGCAGAAGCCTAACTATCGCGCGCTAGCGTGCGAAACGTGAAACTCAACGGGCATTATAACTGTCCACAATGTGGATTTGCTCACCGAAAGCATCAATCTCTCTTCCGCCAGCTTTCAATACCAAGAATATACAAATCGCGGCAGCCACGTGCCTCTTCGTTTCTCTCGTGGGCGCACGCGCATGTTGATGCACGATTTCGGACCGAAAAGTGGAGGTGGTGAATCGAAACGAAAGGAGAACGTACGAGTTTCGCCCCATCCGACCGTGCACGGGCTGACTCGCGCCGCAATATCCCTCGTCGTCGTCGCTGCGTGCCTGTGACAGCCAGCAATTAACAGCCACGAACTCTCTCTCTCTCTCTCTTTCGCTTTCTCTTACGCACTTTGCTATACTATCGGGAAGCGCACGAACGCGACAAGGAACGCTTAATAATTGTCCCTGCGCGCCAGTTAAGATAGCTCGATCTGCCGGCAAAGAGGTACTGGGCGGCGTGGGCGCAGATATTGTCGCCTTCACCTTCTACGCCAGTCAGCAGCAGGATCGTCAATAGAGAAATTTGTTCCTCCTCTCTCTTTTTCGATTATTTTGGATTTATTTCTGTCGTCACAGCGCGTCGATTTGACCGCACATACATACGTGCATTCGTCACCTTCCATTCTTACATCAAACTTTATTTTAAAGATTAAGAACAAAAAAGGAAGAGAGTTCATTCGATAAAAATCGCACACACTAGATATACTTTTCGCTTCAAAATTGAAAATTCGTTAACATTAAATGAAATGTATCATCTTGTATATCCCTACTCTTCAGAACTAATCATCCCTGAAACTTTAGATTTAGATCGGTTGTTCACATAAAAAAATCGCACCCTTAATATAATTGTATACATTGAAATATATAAGTTTGATTTCTTATATTAAGCTTTGTTTATCTCATCTTCTAATCCAATTCCATTTATTTTAATTATTTACTAGCATTTAGTGTATACGTGCGAAGCGTGTGATTATTGAAAGTCATTTTCATATTTTTCATAAAAAATTTTTGTTTTTATGTTATTCAATGTCGCTCTATTTATGCTTCTAAATACCAGTGCTAACCAGCGACAGAGGTCTACGATGTACACGTATACAAAACAAATGTAAATTATTACAGCGGTGCTTGTGTCAATCGGCCGAGACAAGAATTTAAACTCGGATCATCAAGTTACTAGTTCTTCGCTCTAGCGATCGAGCCATCGTAATTCTCTTAAATAAAATATGTCACTGTCCTCAGTATTTTTATTTCAGTTTGTAATAGAGCTTATACTAAAAAACATGTTTTTTTTTATATGTCTCAGCGCAATTGTAAAAAATGTGTATTTTTCATATGTTGTTAAATTTCTTTTATTTTTATATCTGGTAGTTTTTATATATCTTACTTATCAAATGATAAGTAAGATATATAAAAAGTAAGGTACTTATCAAATGATAAGTAAGATAAGGTTTTGAAGGTTTGCATATCTGAGGTTATGAGCTTCAAGTGTAACTTCATTTATATCTGTACAAATTTCTTCTGTTCAAATTATAAGAAACTATGTGTTTATACTTAAAAAGTTTATTTAAATGCTGTGCTATATTCTATAATTTCATAGCATATTAACCAAAAAGAGTAAATCTGATATCATTGTTTTTTTTTACATTTTAATTAAATTGATAAAAAAATAAATTGACTAAAAATAATTGTTTTAATCGATTTATTACTCACAGAAATTGTTATACATGTATTTTCTTTCGAAATATAGCTGTCATTACAGCCGTATATGACTGCTTTTTGTTCATTACAAAATAAATTTTAGTAGCTTCAGGTTCAAACATACAATGAAAACTTAAATTCATATTAATATCTGAAAACAATGGGACATTAAAACAAATGGGTAAGTGCATTTTATATACATCCCTATATATAACAGCATGTATAGTTTACACAAATATATCGAAAACTCTAAAAAATAGTAATAAATAAATAAAGTAATCAGATCATTTACTAATAGTCGAGTTTCTTTTCACATCATTTGGTCCACGCGTGGACTGATGAAAAAGAGTTAATCATTTTGAATCATCGAAGTATTCAGGTGAACATTCTTCTGTTATTTTTTTGATAATTCATTAAAATTTATTACTTATAAAATCTTATTCTTAGCACAATAAGAATTTTAAATACATCTTCTCATGTATTTTATAAAAACTTTATATAATATAAAATATTTTTCTAAATTCAGAAATTTATTAAGATAAAAATACATACATAATAATATTTTGCATTGAATTCATTAAATAATAATTTTTCAAGTAATGAAATCTCCAAAACAAGAACTTTAAACAAAAGTAAAATAGTTAGGCGAGTTTTATGTGTTCTTAACATAGTAAGAATTTTAAATACATCTTCTCGTGTATTTTATAAAAACTTGATATAAAATATTTTTCTAAATTCAGTAATTTAGTAGGATAATAATACATACATAATAATATATTTAATTTTTATATACCTAAATAATATTTATACAAAATATTTTTTTAAATCTTCCGAAATAGATTAATAAAAAATAAATTATGTAACGCAAGAACCTCTTCAAACAATGGACCTTTAAAACCAATGCCTAAGTGTACTTTATATGGATCCCTATAAATAACAACTTGTATAGTTTACATAAATAAATCTAAAATTCTAAAAAATAATAATAAATAAAGAGTTTTCACGGAAATGAAGCTTAATAAAGTTGTGAGATCATTTATAAATTGCCGAGTTTATTTTCACATCATTTTATCCACGCGTGGACTCAAAAAACAGTTAATTATTTTGAATCATCGATGTTTTTAGGTGAAGATTCTTCTGCTATTTTTTCTGATCATTATTATTTAAAAAAGTAGGTATGAACTTGCCAGGCCCGTTCCCACAAAGATTATGCTGTTTTTTTTTGTTAATAATTAATTTTTGCAAATTAAACAATATCATATTATATATAATGCCGGACATTACTGGCCAAATTAAAGTTTATTAGAGGTCCAAGTTAGATTCCTGTCAACCGAATATTTCGGAAGCTTTTAACAAAACAGTGTTTTCCTATTTCTTTGGAGGCGAAAATTGAACTATTAAATCACAATCCTTCAAAGAAATATTATATAATCTACTCAAATAAATAATATCTTTTTCTATGTAATTATTATCTATAATTTACTCATAATAGGTTATAAATTATATTTGTTTATACTAAGTTTGGAAATTTGGAAGACCTCAACACTTTTACACCGGCGCATTTTCTTATTGGAGTTACTTCCGGCCTAGTTCTAGATATAGAGCTGCCTTTAGTGCCAGAAGGGAGACTCAAAGTCGTGAAAGGCGTAAATTCTGAGTTATCTTTGAAATATGATCCTTTGAAGAAACGTGCACGGTTTGTCAGCGCAACTACGCCTTTCTTAATGCCAGTGCAGCAATAGAATTGTGACGTCCAACCGAAGTTGGTGCCACCCGGGTAATCTTAACGGCGATTCTAAGCCGTTATTTACCGGCAAATGCCCCCTTGTTTTTCGGCCAACGCTTTCGCGTGTTGAAGCCGGGGACACGCGGGGCAGATCGCGGATACACTTATTTCGCGAGGGCGCGGCGCGACGCGGTGCTGTTTCGACGCTGGTTGAGGCCACTCCCGGGCGGCTCTCACCCCAACGTGTCGGACTTGGAGCGGCGACGGCTCCAATATCCCCCAAGGGTAGCAGCGGCACGCGTTCGGCCTCCCGCTATTACCTCGGGTCGTCGCGCTTATCTTTAGCGGAGTCTACGGGTCCAGCGACAGCTTTCTGTCTCCCGGACTCGTGTCTCCCGCCCTAAAAATAAGCGCGCGTATCGCGGAATGAAAGGTAAAAGAATTTGAAAAATATATATATAGATTGCTTACTTTTATTTAAAATTTTACACAGTACTACGAATATGCAAGAAATAAGTTCTACTCTACGCAAACGCGACCGGCAGTCTGCTTTTCGCGGTCCAGCGGGCCCGTATTTATAGTCGGGGCGCGACGCCGCCGAAATTTTCTCCGCTGAGAAAATACATGGTGGTGGGAGAGATGAAGGGACGTTTTTTTATTATAGGAATATTATACTTCCCTTCATCTCGTACAAATATTATTATGATTGTTACTTTCTCTTTTGCTCGACAAAGACTTTTCGTATAAATACGTGGAGCGAACCTAGGCGTCGTCGTGAATTATAACTAACTTATTTAATAATTGAAAAAAATTATGATTATTAAAATAATAATTATTGATTACATATAATGCTAACTCTTATGAACTATTACATTTTATAATGGTGAATACGCGTTAAAAGCCTGAATATTAATACTAAAAATAACAATCGTAATAATAACTACTGATAGTAATGGTAAAAATCTTAATAATAATGATCAAAAGAATGATTTACAAATAAGATAAGCACGATTAATAGTAATTAATGTAGTAACAATAATAATAATTAAATTAATAAGATAAACACTGATAATAATAATCAACCTTACTATAATAATGATTAAAAATAAGATAACGCTCAAGATAATAACTAACTTTGTTAATAATAATTAAAAGCTATAATAATAATTAATGTTATAATAATAATTACGGTTCGCAAAAAGTAAATTCTCGCGATAATAATTATAATTATTTAAAATTAGAAAAAGACTTCGAAGCAGGTATTATATTTTCAAATATCAATTCATTATATAAAATGCTTTTAAAATTCGTAGTTTTCTTCGTAGTGTCGTTCTCGCTGGTGTTTCGCCCCAAAATTCCTTAGTGTATACAAAGGGGGAGGGGGTCATAAAAGTCGCATTAGCGCGCCTTCCACTCGTCCCGAGTTTCCGCGGGGGGAAGTACGATCGGCGAGGGGGGGAGGAGAGAAAGCATTTCAGCCCACGCCGCATTACGGCGGGCCCGCAGCCAGGCAGCCTCGTTTGGGCCGCATCTGGCTTTTATTGCGGGGGGGAGGGCGTGCGCAGTTCGTCACTCGACGCTGTGTGCACTTTTCCGATTTCAGGCACAGAAAAATTTTAAAATATTCTTTTTCCGTATCTTAGACGCAGATATATATATATATATATATATATATATATATATTCCGTAGGCAGAGCAATCGCGACGTTGCCAGACGCTCGTCCCTTTTCTTCTTTCTTTCAATTTTTATTTCACTCTCCTCCTCGCTCAAACTCCGCGCACATTCCCGGCGCGAGAAACTACAGGGGATGACCATTTGTGTAAATATTTACACACACACCCGTATATACGTAGATACGTAAATGCGTATATCTATATATATGTGTGTATTCGTATATATATATATATATATATATATATATATATATATCTATATCCGACGTCGTTGCTGGACGCAACACCCGCAACCTTAAATGGTTGGTTGGGGCTTGAAAAGATCCAAACAACCATCACGCTGAGTTGTTGTAACCATTGGTATAGTGTTGGACTCTTCTTGGTAGTTTGGTTTGTTATTCGTTCGACGGTGACAAGCATGAGTAATTTTCACGTACTGGCTGACTGAACTCTGGCTCTTCTTTCTTCTAGTTAGGCGCTATTAATTCTACTTACAATGTTAAGGTTACAAATATCGATCGCGAATGTGGTTACGGTGTATCTCCAAATAGATATATTTAATTAATTTCACATTAGTATGCAACTTAATACAAACATCTTAAACTATCTTAATACGCTTTACATTCGTTATCGCAGTAGTAATTTTGACGCTCTAGGTTCGTATCAAAAAGAAGGTTTTTTTTTTTTTTTTTTTTATTTTTATATATGTTTACGATTTTTTTTTTGTGTTTTGTTTTTTTTTATTTTGAATATATGCATATATTCGCACGTAGATACGTACTTCGTACATCCATATATTCTTTAATTGAGACTGCCAGTTATGCTTATGTTTACGGATTATTATTAATTTTAGTTTCAACGTTTCTTGCGTCGTTATTAATATACGATATTCGCAATCTATTCGCGTGAACAATTTTTCCGCCCTTTTTATATTGTATTTTTATATTGTTTTTGCCGATGATCTCTAATATACGGAACGGACCGGAATATTGATTTGATAATTTCGCAGGTTTCGGACCGCTTAGTAAAAACACATAGTCGCCTACTCTAAATTTTACCTCTTTAATGTGACGGTCATACCGTTCTTTCGATTTTTCTTTCGATTTGATAATGTTATCGTAAACTAATTTTTTTATTCCTGTTAGTCTAACGACTAATTCCTTGACATAACCTTGATAGGTTGGAACCAAATCGGCTTCGCGAAGTGGGTCGTTTGAGGGAAGTCTAGCTAGTTTACCAAATACTACTTCAAACGGCGTATGCTTGGTACTTTCCTGTACACACGTGTTGTAATTGAGCATCGCTATTTCCACCCATTCATCCCATTCCGAATCTTTTTCCGTATATTGTTTGAGAAATTCTCCTAACGCGTGATGAGACCGTTCTAGGGACCCATTAGACTGGGGGTGGAATGCAGTTGTTCTGACTTTCTTTATTCTAAATCTCTTTGCTACTCTCTGCATTAAACTACTCAGAAAATTTCTGCCTTGATCGGTAAGTATCACTTTCGGAGCACCAAAGATACAGATGCATTTCTTTATGAATGCATCGGAAATTGTGGATGCCAAAGCGTTTGGCAGCGGGACGGCTATGCCATATTTTGATAACTGATCTTGCATTGTTAGGATATACTCATTTCCGAGTCTCGTTCTTGATAATGGGCCCACTATATCGAGCGCTATTTTCTCGAATGTAGTACCCGGTGTGTCCGTAATAACCATGGGTTGTCTTGTCTTTACCCGCACGAGTTTCTTTAGTTGACAATCTATACATTGCTGAATGCGTCTTTGCACATCTGCCTTTAAGTTATCCCAGTAGTACTCTTGCCTGATACGATTGTACGTTTTAGAAACACCTCGGTGGCCGCCAATCGGCGAGTTATGGTATTCATAGAAAATTTCATCTCGACGATCAGGCGGGACAAATTTTAATGTGCCTTTACAAATTATTATCTTTATATTGGTGTCCTTAAATTCATTTTGAAAAATACTCATGACTTCGCGCCATTCTAATCCTTGAATGTCTGGCGAGTGAGCAATACTGAATTCGTCGATACTTTTATCGAGGCTAAATGTTTTTAACTCTTTACATGCATTCTGCATGTTCTCTTTTATTTTTGACAATGATTCGGGTTGGTCACCCTTAATACTCATAGCAATTAGGAACTTACGATTGCTTCGTCTGTATGGGCTTATCTTAGCTTCTTCTACGTATTGACGTTCCGGAATTTTATTTGCCTCAGCAAGTTTCCGTGCTGCTAGGTCGCAAGGTTCGCCTTTGCTATTGATAAAATATAGGATATGATCATTGCGAAATTGAATCGCTTCCTTCGTTTCCACAATTTTATTTTTGCTCTCTCTTAAACTCTTTCCTTCAACGTCAGATTTGCTATTTTTGGCATCGTCACCTTTAATTTCGTTGCCACAATTAGAACGATTACTTTGTTCCATTACCGAACTTTCGCTACTAGAGGTATCTAGGTCGCTACTGCTTTGATCCGTATTACTTTCGGATGGTAAAGTAGGTTTGCCCTTAGGTTTTCTACTTATCATTTTCGATTTATGCTGCGGGGAGTAGGATGACTCATTGTCTGATTCATTTGTAGACTCACTACCTTTCTGTAAAATATCTGTTGCTTTGCTCTTTCGGACGAATGTTGGCTTATTAATTTTCGATTTACACAACTTAGTAAGTTTTTTATTCTTTTGCTTTTTCGTCAATTTGCGTGATTTGTCCTCCATAACATTTCTCGGCTTTTCATCATCTCGAGCTTCTTTAATTGATCGTCCTTGGCGTTTACGAAGCGTTCGAAGGTTATTAGTTCCTATCTGATGCGGATCTGGGGTTTCTCTTTCCCCCTGTTTAAAAATGGAAGTGTCAACCGCAGCAGTCACTCTATTAGTCCCTTGCGCTTCCGGTCTGTATTTCTGGGTTTGGTTCGTAGTTTTACGTCGTTGCGGACGGCTTTCGATTGCTTCTTCTGTACTTTTCTTCATCTTATCGTTATTATTTATTTTTATATTCTGGACCTTCGATCTTCTTCGTTTCCTTCTGTTTTTTCTTAAAATTTTTTCTTTCAAATTAGCGGTATCTGCTCCCAACTTAGAAAAATTAGCATGACTTGCTTTCTCCTTATCGAACTTTGAAAAATCTTGGACTCTCTTTGAAAACTTAGAAATATGTGGTTTCTTAATATAGCCGTTCTCTTCTCGAGATTCTTTTGGGGACCTATGACGTTCAGTTAAGGGGGAACTTGGAATTTCAGGATTTGTAAATGGTCTATCGAGATTAAGAAGCCTTTTCTTTTGCGCACGAGTGACTGCGTTTACATTTTCGACAGGGTTACGAGACAATGCATCGGCGTGCACATTTGTCTTCCCCGGATTGTAAACAACCTTATAGTCGTACTCTGATAGCTTGAACCTCCATTTTATTACTCGTGTATTCAAATCTGCTGTTTTGAACCACACGAGCGGCTGGTGGTCAGTCACAAGGGTGAACGTACGTCCAAATACGTACGGCCTAAAAGTCTGCACCGAATGAAGCATAGCTAGTGCTTCCTTCTCATACACCTCGTAGCGTAACTCCGGTCCGCGTAAAACGCGTGACGTATAGGCGATCGGTTGATCTCTACCGAGTTTCCCTTGTGATAGGATGCCGCCAATAGCATAACCCGACGCGTCCGTTGTGATTATAAATGGCTGATCCATATCGGGAAATCGCAGTACAGGCGCTGTGCATAAAGCCTTTTTTAGGTGTAGAAACGCATTTTCTGCGTTCTCTCCCCAGACAAATGGTTCGTTGCTTTGCAAGAGTTTCGTAAGCGGTTTAGAAATTTTTGCGAAATCCTTAATAAACCTACGATAGTAACCAGCTAGGCCTAAAAATTGTCGAATGTTCTTTATATGTTTAGGACGCGGGAATCGTTCTACCGCTTCTAGATTCTTGGGATCGGGTGCCAGCCCATTCTCACTAAGAACGTGTCCTAAGTATGCTACTTTTCGTTGTAGAATTTTGCATTTTCCCGGTTCAAGCTTCCAGTTTGCCTTGCGTAATCTTTCCATGACTTCATTGAACAATATTTCGTGTTCCTTTAAAGACTTGGCATAGATTACTATGTCGTCCATATAGACGAACACGCCCTTGCCAATAAGGCCCTCGAGCGTAAAGTTCATCGCGCGCTGATATTCCACGCCTGCATTCTTCAAACCAAAGGGCATTCGCACGAACTCAAAATGCCCGTCGGGAGTAGAAAAAGCAGTTTTATGCATGTCCTCGGGACTCATCGGTATTTGATGGAATCCAGAGACACAATCCATGACGGTGTAGTATTTAGCAGCACCAACAGTATCGAGTATTTCGACAATATTGGGAAGCGGGTAAGCCATTGCTACCGTTTTCTCGTTAAGAGGACGGAAATCTACTACGACACGCCAGCGTGGTTTATTATCAGCCGACTGTTTTTTCGGTACGACCCAAAGCGCTGATGAATAGCTACTTCTAGAGTGCCTGATTACGCCTTTCTGCAGTAATTCGTTCACTTGTCGGTTCACTTCATCTTTCAGAGCATGCGGCAATCTGTATTGACGCGTACTCACTGGAGTATCGTCGGTTGTGGGGATCTTATGAGCCACTACGTTAGTTGTAGTAAGCTCGTCACCCACGAGATAAAACCGGTCCGAGTTATTTCTCAACAATTTCGCCGCTTCTTCGTATTCTTTTTCCTCTAACTTATCAATTTGAGTGAGATTTATTAAATTATTTAGACGGTCAGAGTATTTGGATAGGTCCTCGCATAGTTCGGACGCTAAAAAAAGATTATTGTAGTCTCCGTTACTCCAATCAAACTCTTGAAAATTAGTATTATCAAACCGCATTAGAGATTTCAAATTTTCAAATTCCGTATCATATGGTGCTCCTGATTCGGGTTCCCTGTTATAATACGTTAATACATCCTCGTCGCACAGGAAATCTAATTTGGCCTTTTCATTTTTAATCGTAAGTATCATTTCTCCGAAATCAATAACAGCTTTAGCCTTGCGTAAAAAGTCGGTTCCTAAAATTGCATCATATGGTATAGCGCTGTTGTTTGGTAATACAGTTACGTTTGATTCTATACCTAATATATTAAGCGGGGCGACGCCGAGCGTAGGCATCAATAACCCGTCAATTCCCTTTAGATAGGTCTCGTGGGTTGTGTCAATGTTGTTTATTGACGGTAGTATTTTCGCCTTAATGATGCTCGCTTCGCATCCGGTGTCGATCAAAATTAATACTCCGTTCCAGTCTAAAAATAAGAACTTATTGTGGTTACCGGAAAAATTAGTATTGAGTATTTTCGAGTTGTTCCGCCCCGGATCGTTCTCAAAGCCTAACGTAAGTTCGTGATCTCTGATCTTTAACACATTTCTTTCGAAATCTGCTATTGCCTCAAGTTGGACGAGGAAGTTCATCCCCAATATGCCATCATACGGAAGTTTAAAATTTTCCTCTACGACGTGGAAGCTTAACGACTTACTGAAACCTTTAATTACAGCGGTACCTAGAGATTTGATCACGTTATCCGTTATTCCTTTTAATCTCGTAACCGCGGTCGTGTCGATAGCTATACCGTCTGGCAGTTTTCCTTGCTTAATAATGTTCCCATGTGAACCTGAGTCGATTAAAAATGTGATCTTCTCAATTCCGAATTTTAAGATGACATGGGGTAGCACTTCTGCCCTTACAGTGGTTGCAACTCGGATGCTTCCTCCTCCATCCTTGCAACATTGGTAGAGCGCATAGTATCGAGCGGTGCCATTGGCTGCGCTCTGGGTATGGAGGCACCGTTCAAGTTTCCCGTTCGCATTTTCTCATTATACATACGTTTCCTGCATTCGTTTATATGGTGCCCCCTATTTTTGCAGTAGGCGCAGCTTTGCGAGGAGGGGCAGGACGAGGTTATGTGTCCAGGTCGATTGCATTTCCTGCAAATCGCCCGGTAAGGGGTATTATTTTGCTGATGAGCTCCTGTTCTGGCATTCAGTGGGCACGATCCCGCTCTATGTCCGGGCTCGTTACACCGAAAACATCTCTCAGGAGGCCTACAGTTTTTGGCTGTATGGCCTCTTAAATTGCATATTTGGCACGTGACGCGGTTGGGGCAGGCGATAGCTACGTGTCCCGCTGCATCACACAGCTGGCATATAGTCGTGAGCGACTTATTTGCTCCGTGTGTTGGACAATTGCGAGCTTGATGTCCGAATCGCCCGCAACGCTCGCATGTTACCTTTCGTTGCTCAGTAGGAGGTTGATCTAATTGGCAGACATATGCCTTTTTCTTATCTTCCTTACCTCGAATTGTAAGCTTACGGCTCAGATCTCTTAGCAATGTACGCTCGTCGAGATCTCTTTCTTCTTGTATCGCTTTATTTATAACAGCGTTGAGATCGGTGGCCGCTGCACCGATACTCCTATCTATTTCTTTCTTTAATCCTTTGCGAAAACAAGTGATCAACGTAGCTTCGGCTTCCCGTCGCATCGTTTCCGTTACAGAGCCTACATGGGCTCTCTCTGCCTCTAAGAGTCGACGGCCTAAATCTTTAACGCGGTTTGCAAAAGATATTACATTTTCGTTATCTCGTTGGAACTCCGTTCCCAATTCGCCGATTAATTGCTGAACGGTTCGAGGAGGCGCGTATATGGTCTCCAGATAATCCTTTAAAGCTGCGACAGTGTTGAATGTCTGTCCGCGAATCGCTTGCCTTGCTTCCCCTGTCACGCGTGCCCGTAACAACCTCACAAAACTTGGTTCATTGGTCGCGTCTATGATTTCTAATGCTTCATCGCAGCCTTCGAAGAACTCGCTCAGGGTGATGTTACGCCCGTCAAATACAGGCACCACCTTAAGCACGTCCTTCAGTGGGACTGATTGCGTAGGCATTGTTACGTGAACTCGGTTATTGTCTGAGATATGTATATTGGGGTTTTTAGATTCCTCCTTTTGCTTATTGTCAGCCGATTTTTCCGATTGCGCGGTTAGTTCTAGGACAGAGTCTTCCAAAAGATAGATCGTTCCTTGTAACGCTCGCGGTGGAGGTTTTGTTTCTACATCCCTCGGGATCTCTTTAGTTGGTGAAAAAGGGTCGCCGTTGTCGATATAGTCTAGGCAGAATTTATTCTTATCTGCCCGACTTCTAGTGACACGCTGTTCAGACATGCGTCTTTATTATATAGCTGGTGTCAAATTTTCGCGTTAAAATCGGTAATTATATAATAATAATTAATTATAATATAATAATAATTTATTAATAATAATTATATAATAATAATAATTATAATAACTGAAGTTAGTAACTTATTAATTAAAAAGCATTACAACGTTATAAGATTAATGCAGGGCTAGTTAACGACCGTACCGCTTAAATAACTTTATTATTAATATAATAATTAGTCATGTTTCCTCCTTTCTTAGTCGTTCAAATTTAGCTGCCTAACGGCTTCTTCTAGGAATTCTATATCCGACACGCTTACGGACCGTTTATCGTTCAGTTCCCTGAAAGCGCGTGCGGTTATTTGCCAGGTTTTTTCCAACCAAGCTTTCAATTCCTCATTTTCTTTTTCCAGCCACTC
Source organism: Sycobia sp. Sy_11 (assembly GCA_018907035.1). NCBI lineage: Eukaryota > Metazoa > Arthropoda > Insecta > Hymenoptera > Epichrysomallidae > Sycobia > Sycobia sp. Sy_11. The sequence goes on along the minus strand of JACCIC010000327.1, from coordinate 7,975 downwards.
TACTCGCTCTTCTACGCTGGTAATTTTTCGCAACAAGAAATTGGTATTCCTATGTGTCTCCACACAGGCCTCTTGTAATTCTTCGATATATGTGCGGTTATTTCGCGACAGCGTTCCTACCATACAAAGCGCCCTGTGGTGGGAACTAACTCGCTCTTCTATAGTTTCTAACCTTTCCTCGCTCGGCGCGGGGGGGTCTCTATTTAGCCCTACCATTTAGATAACGAGAGAGCGACGGTGTATATATATAGGGAGAGAGAATGGGTATAAAAATAAAACAAAAGAATTATAAACAAAACTATATATAAAAAAAAATAAAAATTAGTTGAGAGAAGAAAAAAAAAATCAAAGAGAAAGATTAATGATTCAAGAGAAAAATAACTAAATAAATAAATCAATAAATAGAAAAAAAAGTAGTTAAAGTCGAGGTTTAAAACAATAAAAGGATTAAAAGGAAACAAAATATTAAGAATCAAAAATGGTAATTTAAATAAAGATTAAAAATTAAACGGATTAAACTTAAAATCTAGATTAAAATTATAATTAAAAGAGTTTAAAAAGAGAGAAAAAAAAAATATATCGTTATAAAATAAGTTAAGAGAAAGAAAAATATTTGAAAAAAAGGAATGAAAGGTTAGAATAAAAGTAAATTTGAAAAATAAAAGGTAAAATTATTAAAATTAATAATAATAATGGCAAAGTAATATTAGAATTAAGAAAAAAAAGAAAGAAAAAATACTGTTAATAAATAAGTTAAAAGTAAAAAAAAAGGTCAGGTTTAACAAATATATTAAAAAAAAGGAAGGAAAATAAAGAGAAAGAGAAAAATTTAAAATTAATAAATATTAAGAATAAAGAATTAAGTTAAAGATAATTGGTTTAAAAACAAACAAAAACCGAAAGCAAAATAAAATTAATATCTAGTTAAAAGGAAAGTGGGAAGTGGAAGTGGGAAAGGGAAATATGATACAACGCACAGATAAAAATGTATTTCTGGTAAATTTGTTTATTAAAAAAAAATATATAGTGCCTATATATGCATACACGATTTAATTGAACTAATCGTCGCTTTCGCTCTCGCTGTCGGAATTAAAAAATAGCTTTCCTCTTCCACCCCGCAAGTCTCGCACGGCTGGGTGGATCACCCGATTCTTGGACGGGGCTTGGGGCCGGTATACCCTGATCGGTCGCAAGCTCCCTCTTTTCTCGGCTCCGTCGCTCCTCTGCGGCGCGGAGTTCTTCTTCCGTCGGTCCGCGAGGGGTCAGCGGGCAGCCAGACGGCTTTAGCCGCAGGTCCCGGATCGGTGACAACCACTTGGGTGTAGTTGCCTCGGCCGGGCCCGTCGGTGCCGTTGGCAGCGGTACGGCTTGTCGCGCTGCGGCTGGCGGCGGCGCGTCAAGAGAGAGAGAGGGCGCAACACCGGGCGGCGGCGCAGTCAGGTGCGCTGCGCTGCGCTGAGGTAGTCGGCTGGCGGCGGCTGGCAGCGGCGCTTCAAGAGAGAGAGAGACGCTGCGCTCCGGTAGTCGGTCGGCGGCGGCTGGCGACGGCGCGTCAAGAGAGAGAGAGACGCTGCGCTGCGGTAGTCGGCCGGCGACGGCTGGCGGCGGCGCGTCAAGAGAGAGAGAGGCGCTGCGCTGCGGTAGTCGGCCGGCGGCGGCTGGCGGCGGCGCAGTCAGGTGCGCTGCGCTGCGCTGAGGTAGTCGGCCGGCGGCGGCTGGCGGCGGCGCGTCGAGAGAGAGAGATGGTGCAATACCGGGCGGCGGCGCAGTAAGGTGCGCTGCGCTGCGCTGAGGTAGTCGGCCGGCGGCGGCTGGCGGCGGCGCAGTCAGGTGCGCTGCGCTGCGCTGAGGTAGTCGGCCGGCGGCGGCTGGCGGCGGCGCGTCGAGAGAGGAGAGATGGTGCAACACCGGGCGGCGGCGCAGTAAGGTGCGCTGCGCTGCGCTGAGGTAGTCGGCCGGCGGCGGCTGGCGGCGGCGCAGTCAGGTGCGCTGCGCTGCGCTGAGGTAGTCGGCCGGCGGCGGCTGGCGGCGGCGCGTCGAGAGAGAGAGATGGTGCAACACCGGGCGGCGGCGCAGTAAGGTGCGCTGCGCTGCGCTGAGGTAGTCGGCCGGCGGCGGCTGGCGGCGGCGCAGTCAGGTGCGCTGCGCTGCGCTGAGGTAGTCGGCCGGCGGCGGCTGGCGGCGGCGCGTCGAGAGAGAGAGATGGTGCAATACCGGGCGGCGGCGCAGTAAGGTGCGCTGCGCTGCGCTGAGGTAGTCGGGCCGGCGGCGGCTGGCGGCGGCGCCTCGAGAGAGAGAGATGGTGCAACACCGGGCGGCGGCGCAGTCAGGTGCGCTGCGCTGCGCTGAGGTAGTCGGCGGCGGCGGCGGCTGGCGGCGGCGCGTCGAGAGAGAGAGATGATGCAACACCGGGCGGCGGCGCAGTCAGGTGCGCGGCGGTGCTCCGCGGTGCGACGGGCAGCGCTGATGGTAGGTTGGCGGTGAGCTCCGTGAACGTGAGCTCCGTAGATCCTTTCGTCGTCCGTCGGGTGGCTGCCGACGGCTCGCGTTGTCGCGGCCGCGGAGGTTCGACGATGGCGCCGGTTGTCACACCAGTTGTGGGGCGGATTAACTCCGCCAGCGGAGGCAAGCGCGTCAACGGGGGGTATATCAGCGTCAGCGGCCGGTTAACGACCGGTTGCGGCGGTCCGGAGGTCCCGAACACGCCACGCCGCGGCGGAATTTTCCCTGGGCGCTCGGTGCGCCTTGATCACGCCCGGTAAGTACCTCCTTTTTTATTCCCGAACGCTGGGGGTGGCAGACAAACGGTTTCCCGTTTTAATCGGCCGCCGCGCCGCGAGTTCTCGCAGATATCGCTCGTGAATGGGCCGATAATTCTCCAAACAGTGTCCTCCAGTTCCCGATCCGGAACGCGGTTTAGTCCTTTTCTTTCTCGGTTTTCCTGCTCTGTTTTCTAAAATTTGACCCCGAATTAATAAAACGGGTCTCCCGTTGCCGCCTCTTGTGCTCTCGATTTTTCTTCTGTTTGCAGGCTTTCCCGGCCACTAAAAATTAGAAACAAAAATGTTTAAAATTATCTCTACGCCCTACGCTTCGCTTCGCGAACTGGCCTAACTCTAATTGATAAACGCGAAAAAAAAATAAAAAAAAGTGTCCACGATCTATAAACGTATCCCGGCTGAGCCCCCAATTTTTTTGTGACGTCCAACCGAAGTTGGTGCCACCCGGGTAATCTTAACGGCGATTCTAAGCCGTTATTTACCGGCAAATGCCCCCTTGTTTTTCGGCCAACGCTTTCGCGTGTTGAAGCCGGGGACACGCGGGGCAGATCGCGAATACACTTATTTCGCGAGGGCGCGGCGCGACGGGGCGGGAAGCCCGAGTGCAAAGGGAACCGCGTGCTGATGTCCGGAGGGTCTGATAGCAGGACACAGCGAACGCTGGGCTCAATGCTGTTTCGAACGCTGCTGTTTGTGAGAGGAGCCAAGACATCCCTAAGGCAGGGCCTCTTCGGACTATATAAAAAGAAAACGACGCGGGGAAACACCGTGTCGACTTTGGAGGTCTGCGAATGGCCTGCGCATATGCAAGCGAAAAAATTAGCGCCGCGCAAGAGGTGAGCTAAGAGCGAGACGAGTTAACAGCGAGCGTTGTCGGATGAGGAAGGTAGGAGACCTCCCGTAGGATTTACCGAATGTCAGTAGGGTTCGATCGCTCCTTGTGGGTCCTCTTGAGTAGCGGTAAGGTGGGGGTTGGGAGCCGGGTGGGAAGGAAACTTCACAGAGGGGGTCAGATGTTCGCAGATCGCGTCGAGAGGAAGTTTATAAGCAAGTAGAGCAGGGGGGAGAGCCGTATAGGAGGGAAATTCGGAGCGGTTTTCTCAGTAGTTCTAGGGTGCAATAGTATCCCTCGGTCCGTATGGACGCAAACTGAATACTTGTAATTACCCTCCTTCCCAAACAAAAGGTATCGACGCTATGATTCGTATTTACCAGGAACACTGCGAGCCCGGTAAACTCCAGTTAGCTCTCTGCTCTCCGCACTCTTTCGAACGTTTCATCGACAGAGAAGGTGCGCCGGCCCATGGGGTTAAGAGCACTCCCGATGAGTACGTCCAACGGGTCCGTAGCGCTACCCGGTCCATGGCTAAAGGGTAGGTCCACGATATGAGCCGGTCGGAGCGATAAGTAGGACTCCTACCGTAGATGCCGACGCGGCGCGCCGACTATCGCGCCCTACCACAATGGCGTGGCTCCAGGATCTCTGGACTGCGGTATCGCACATCAGCTAAAACGTACGGTCTCATTGAGCGAGGACGGCGCGTTGAGACATAGAGGGCTCCGTTGGTCGTACGGACTAGTGAATTACGAGTAACTGCATCCGTGCGTGCCTAAGCCTGCGCGTCCCCGAGTGCAGCGGCCATGATCTATTATACTGTCCATCCCGCGCCCCGGAATAACAGCTGGTCCGAAGTCTGCCCACAAGCGAACGACCGACTGGAGGGATAGCACACTCTGTTCGCGGGATCCCAAAGTGCTGAGCTGGCGGGCTCATAGCAAGCCGGTTGAGCCACGGAACACGACCTCGTTATTATCACAGCGTAGTCGCCTACGACTACAGAAATCACTAGCGACGCGCACCAAGTGTAGCCGTAATTCCCCTCAACTCGGCTCTGCCTAACCCACATGCCCGCGCAAGGGTGGGTGTATCACTAAGTCCCACATGCCTGCGGTAGCTTAGGCTCGCGGCAACAGCACTCCGATTGCCTCAACGTCGGTGACAGAGAAAAGAGAGAAGTCGACGGGACAGATTCTTACAGAATGTATCATTGGTCGATTTCGGAAAAAGACTGAGATCGAGAAAACCAACGTGAACATACCGATCTAACCACTCATAAATTATAAGTGGTCGACGGTCTGACTCTCCCTCACCGGAATACACTCTATACTAGCAGAGATGAAAGGTGACCACAGTAAGCTGGGGAGGGCGGATGTGCATAAATGCAGGTGTCGTGTAAACACGTTTGGAGTGTAGGGCTGCAGCAACTGATTAGACGTAAAAGTAGTATAGAACACGACAAGGACAAGAAAAATATCTTCGCTAAAAAAGGGTGAAAGGAGGGATTAAAGGACAGTAGAAAGGAGGAAGGTCCTTAAGAAAAAGGGTAAAGATTAATTAGAGAGACTTAGGAAGTACGAGGAAAGTTAACAAGAATTGGAAACACGTGGTGCTACATCCTAATAGGGGGTGTCTGCGGTGGATGACATAGAGTTAACCAAGTGGTGGGAAGAGATAATAATATCTAAAGTAAGAACAAAAAAAAATGTGGACCAGAACGAAGGGGTCAGAGATCCCTTGATCACGGCCACAATGTGGTAAAGTTAGGTGATCAATGTCAATATACAGACATATCTCCTGGGGACCTGCCTCAAAGTGTCTCGCGGGCTACCTCGATACCCTGCATTAAGTCTAGGGATAAGTACGGTTCGAGTACAGTATACAGTCGTCTCCTCATCAGACGCTATGTAAGTTTCTCTAAGACACATGATGGGCTACAATCAACTGGACTAGAATACAAACAGGCGATAGTGCGGTTAATGGAGAAGAGCAGGAAAATGAGGGGGTAGGAACAATAGAAGCGGGGGAACAATAGCTGCTAAGCTCGCGTACCAAAATTTAACTGTAGATCGGTAATACCCAGACGTTGCGAGTGCTGAAATAGCCTGCGGTGGGGAACTGTACTTGCGGCAGAGAAGAAGGTAGCGAAATCCACAGGCTAGGGTGTCAGAAGGTTTCAAGCATGGCCGCACGAGACAGATACATCTAGACAAATCTGGACAAGCACAACAGGAGCGCTAAGGGCTGCACGAACGTTACTAGGGTAATCGAGCGATACCTCAGTAACAAGGTCGGCTCACCCAGCGGCACGCATGGGACCTGACAGTGTAAGTATGGTATGTCATAGCGGTTCTTGATTACCGGCAACAATGTCGGCAAAAATGTTATGACCAAGAACGAGAAATTATGAGGATAAGGCGAGATTATGCGTCATTACGAAGTGCGTGAAAAAGTCAAAGTTGGTCGACCAAGACGGCAGTAGTTATTACTTACGTCGGCGTACAGCTGGTCAAGGACCATAGGCGATGTGCCGTCTCTGAAAGCTCTGTAGCGGGCTGTATGTACTAACGGACGCACACATGCGCCGAGATCCGTGGAATTTTCGTAGGTTCGGCGTAATCGGGCGCTCCAAGAATAAGGGAGGGGAAAAAAGGAATGGAGGACCATCCAGTAGAGAAAGGTAACAGGCACAGCTAAAGCATATAGAGGGGTAGGTGGGGTGAACGCCCTACAGCCCTATGATGGACAGGCGGGCAGAACTGTCAGTCGGGTTAGAGAGGAGTTAGGGAGGAGCAGAAAAAACAGCGAATCGCCGATGGGGGCGGCACGACACCGACAGTGGAGTGACGGCCTGCGGTGAAATACAGGCATCAACATCAGGCTGGTGGGAACATAGGACATATGGGTTGAGTGCATCGACAAAGGGGACGCGGGGGCTTGCGTATGACACCATGGTTCCACGGTTATAAGCAGTGTTTCGAGGGAGGGGGGGGGGGGAGGACAGGAGTCGGCGGACAAGGCTAGACTGAGTCCGAACGTAAGGTCGGGGCTTAGCAAGAGAGGGTCAAAAGGGGGGATGAACTAGGAGATCTCTAAGTATAGTAGGAGTCTTCAGCCGCCGCCAACCGTGGTACCTCGTCCGAATAATCGCATCCCGGGGTGTGCCAGTGTGAGAACCTAGTCGACAAAAAGAATAATAAAGACCATGCTCAATACCCAACAACAAGACACAACAATCATGTATACACAACTATGGAATAGAAAGAAGATAATACTAATTTAAAGAAAGTGCTACAATGTTCAAAATCAAACGTATAAGGTCCTACGAAACAAAGGCGACACATAGGAGTGGTCCCAAGCACACACAAATACGGGAACTAAAAAAACCATACCATCGAGCACAGAAAAAAGAGTACAAATAAACTCAAAACGATAGAACGTTGCAAAAGACAATACACAAGAAGGAACAATAAAATCAAAAAAGAACAGACATTGATTAAAAAAACCAAATGACAAAATCATATTGATTATTAAAATAATAATTATTGATTACATATAATGCTAACTCTTATGAACTATTACATTTTATAGTGGTGAATACGCGTTAAAAGCCTGAATATTAATACTAAAAATAACAATCGTAATAATAACTACTGATAGTAATGGTAAAAATCTTAATAATAATGATCAAAAGAATGATTTACAAATAAGATAAGCACGATTAATAGTAATTAATGTAGTAACAATAATAATAATTAAATTAATAAGATAAACACTGATAATAATAATCAACCTTACTATAATAATGATTAAAAATAAGATAACGCTCAAGATAATAACTAACTTTGTTAATAATAATTAAAAGCTATAATAATAATTAATGTTATAATAATAATTACGGTTCGCAAAAAGTAAATTCTCGCGATAATAATTATAATTATTTAAAATTAGAAAAAGACTTCGAAGCAGGTATTATATTTTCAAATATTAATTCATTATATAAAATGCTTTTAAAATTCGTAGTTTTCTTCGTAGTGTCGTTCTCGCTGGTGTTTCGCCCCAAAATTCCTTAGTGTATACAAAGGGGGAGGGGGTCATAAAAGTCGCATTAGCGCGCCTTCCACTCGTCCCGAGTTTCCGCGGGGGGAAGTACGATCGGCGAGGGGGGGAGGAGAGAAAGCATTTCAGCCCACGCCGCATTACGGCGGGCCCGCAGCCAGGCAGCCTCGTTTGGGCCGCATCTGGCTTTTATTGCGGGGGGGAGGGCGTGCGCAGTTCGTCACTCGACGCTGTGTGCACTTTTCCGATTTCAGGCACAGAAAAATTTTAAAATATTCTTTTTCCGTATCTTAGAAAA